>BMAO01031917.1:0-17060 GCA_019973975.1 Trichonephila clavata | reverse complement strand
AACTTCATTTTACCCTTAACAGCTTCTAGGTCCATTATAACCTCCCACTTACTCCAAAAAGCTTCTAGGCCATTTTCCAAAAGGTATAATGATTCTTAAAGGTGTGCACCTTTTTCCCTACCATTGACCATGCCGTTAAGCCACAGAAAGCAGTTACCGACTCACATAGCTGTTAAAGGAAAGAGAGCGAGATTTTTTTTTCTCCTTCTATGCAATTATTTTCAAGGGGTTTGCTCTGAGGTTAAAAGTACAATTGGATATTTCCAGTCGATTGACTAGTAGTAATCCATTCATTTATCTAGAAGTATATAATCGAGATTCTTAAGCTGTTAGAGAGTTTCAGAATAATTTCTTTGTGATTCTACATATTTTGTGTTTAGATAAGTATTTGTATTTTTCGCAACATTTGTTCAAAGTCAAATTCTATAGATTTAGTGTTGGATTTAAAAGGTATTAAGCATGTTTATGCAAATTTAAGTTTAAATAAAAGTTGGATGAAAGTAGAGGGAATTGTATGCTATTGAAGACAGATTATATGCATTTATGAAATGGTTTCTTGCAATAAATTGTGTGCTTTTTTAAAATTAACTTTATAGATGTACGATATTTTATTTATTAATGGTCTTTTATTTCTCAATTTTTCAAATCAAATAATCGATTAAATAATTTATAGATACATTTATTTCTCGAGGTTACTTATTAAGAATTTTTATTTAAAAACCTTTTTTATCGAATATCAGGGTTTAAGTTTCTTTGAAAGCTCAAAAAGGAACATACATTATTTAAAATATATATTAGACATGAATATCAGTTAAACAAAATTTAAGCTTATTGTAAATAGTTTAAAGCAGTTAATTCCATAGCAAAAACATTTTTGAATAAATTCATTAATATTTGCCACAGTAAATTGGAAGGAATTCTTACAGAAAACAACAAGAAAGAAAGAAAAGTTTTTAGAACAGTGGTGTATAACGGATAATGTTTAAAATAATTTATTCTTCTTATTTGAGGTCTGAACATTATTTATGTTCCCTTTGAAATCATGTTTATTTTCAAAAGAATGTCAAATTCCTAATCAAAATAAAATATTTTATTATTTCCTAAATATAAAGCATGAGGAAATTATTTTTTGAAATCTATTTGAATTTCAAAGAAATGAAAGAACAAGAAAAACATACTCTAAATTCATTTGATAGAGCTAGAAGTAATTATCAAGAAAATACTGTTTATTTGAATAATATTTTCAAAAAATATAATAACGGTAATAATATATACACATAAAATCATGGTGAGTGTAAAGAATTTCCTTATCCGGATCATTATTTAGATGGATGATGTAATACGGATGTTATTAATGAGACAGTTTTTTTGACAGACATTTCAATTTATTATACCATTAGACCATGGGTTCTCAACGTGGGCGTTTGTGGCTTTCAGGGGGCGTTGAGATGGCACGGAGGGGTTTGGGCAGATTAACCAAAAAAGACTAAAAAAACGCTGATTATGTACTAACAAAAGTAAACTTTAATACTGTTTACTTATGTTGATTGTATGTATTTAAATCATTCCTATATCACATGTACGAAAATTCCCATGTTTTGGTAGTACGGGAAGTGGATGAAAAACTTAAAAGATTACATTGCATTCAGACGTACATTAAATTGAATGTTGCAATGCATTTTAATTTCTGAAGTGCACGTATTGTATTTGTCTGTGAGCCGTAGGAAACGTGTTTCGTCCATTGCATTTCATTACGTATATTATCCATAAACAAAATTAAATATGTTAACCAGGAATTATAGTGATTCTTTAAAGGCTGAAACTGTCAATTTATATTTATTTTGAAAGCAATAGTTTATTATGAATTATTTCGTATTATCAAAGCCCTTGCATGTCTTTATAACAGGTAAGTTGAAACTTTTATTCTACTCTTTTAAATGAAGCAGAAATTCAGTAGCGTTTCAGTTCCAACAATATCCTATCTATGACTAAAATATGTAATATTATACATTAAATATATTTGTGGCAATAGATATTTCAGATTCGCAAGTAAAAAAACCGGGACTTTAGAAAAAAATGAAATTAAAAAAATGTATTCTTTTAGTAATAAGATATTTTTTTAAAACTTAACTCTTGTTTTCACTATGTATTATGTACACTCTTATTTCTCTAGAGTGGGAGGGGGCGTTATAAAATATTCACTGGAAAAGGGGTGATATCGAAATATTTATTAGAAAAGGGACGATATCGAAATATTTATTAGAAAAGGGGGCGCCTGTTCAAAAAAGGTTGGGAACATATGCTTTAGACACACACACAAACAAAGATGGTGGCAAAAATCACAAATAAAACATTCACATGAACTACATTACGAGATCCAGATGAGGGAAGAGAGATTTTCAAGAGTCTCGGTTTTTATACAAAACGGCACTGGAAGTTCAAAAAACTCATATGACTTTCTTGGATGGAGCTTATGATTGGAGAAAAGACACTGTACGAAAATACCTTTTGCAAGTTTTATTTAAAAAAGCTGAGGTTTTAATTTTTAGAGATACAATTACGGTTAATATCGTTCTGTGGGCAGCCAATAATTAATAATTTACGTGAGAGTCCTGCAGGGTAAGTAGGGGCCATTAAAAATTAAAATGCTATTAGGATGAAATTAAAAAGATTATTATACTAAAAGAGTCATTAAATATCTATATTTTCTATATCTATGTCTATCCTCATCTCTCTGTCTCTCTCTCTCTCTCTGTATATATATATATATATATATGTAAGGATGTATGTAGGAAAATGATGGAGGTTATTTTATTTTTTTTATTTCTTTTTATTCTTATTTGAATTGTAAGAGATGGCGCCACTAATGGAAACCACGTGAATCTTTGCTTCGTGATACAGTGATGTCATATGTCTATGATGTGGCAAGAAAAAAAAAAAACAGGGAGTTACACGAAAGATTTCACGAAGGTAGGTCGGATGGAATCTATCTCTCCGTTTTTTGAGAGTGAAGGCGTGTTTTCCGAATTAGTATGGTGATATATCGGTAGTAAAATTGCTCTTGAGTTAATTATTTGAAATCCCTTGTAAATAGTTAAATGTTTTGGTTGTGTTTTAATAAATTAGGTCATTTTAACTCTCTGTGATAATTTAATATTAAATTTGAACCTTCCCCTAGACGCCGTACCACAAATTGGGGATTCGACCAGGATTTTATACTATTCAAAATTTGTCTGAAAGTATTTAAAAGTTTTACCTCCTCATCGATTTTTAATTTCCTGAGTGGTACATAGACCTTGCATTGCCTCCAGAAATTTTACGAGCGATATGGGGATTCTGCGAGTGATACGGAAATACTTCAGCAAAAACAGTCAACAAGAACCAGAGGTCCATTGACTTGGTCAGAAAAACAGAATCTTGGCGAATTTCCACGGCGGCTGCAGTTAACCAAACTGGAAGCCCAGTGACTCAACGAGATACTGAACGAATTTAACGGGATACCTTGATCATTGATTTCAACGCTGACGAGAGAACCATTGAACTGCATCGAATTGTGAATTATCAACATAAAACAAGATTTCCTGTGTCATTGAGGTCAACGTAAAGTGTCTTCAGAATTACATTGCATTATGCTAGTATCCTTTTTTGGTATTGTGTGAGTAATCAGCAAAATTAAATAAATGATTTTGTGTGTATATTTCCTATTCTGTGAATCTGAAATTGAATTTTGAAGTACTAGGTACTATTATTGGTTTAATTGCAGACATAGATATTTGATGTTCTTTAGTTTTGGATTAATAGCTGAGTACTTTTCTGTGTTTTTTCTTAGTAATCTATTTTGATAAATGAGAAGGAACGCGTTGTTTTTTTAATACAAATAAAATTGATATTAACTGTAATACTGTTGTGTTTTGCAGGAGGATTTAGGTTCCGGAATTGTTTAAAAAGTCCATTTTTGTCCATAATTGTTTATAACTGATAATTGCATCTTATTTAAATTATTTTTTGTTTCTGCTTAGGTGAGTAAACTTTTTGCGTGTCATTTTAATAGTTTTTTCTCAATTTAACTTGTGTAAAAATTTAAGTTGTTCTCTGGGTCACCACTCTGAGTAATAAAAAGGGCATTTTTACTCGTAAAAAGAAGAGGATTTGATGTCACTCGCCGCAGATTTGGATCTTACTATCGAAGCAAGTATCACAAAATTGAAGTTAAAGGAGTTGATCGTAAAAAGCCCAGATTACGTTGAATACGATGTTAAAAAATGCTTAATAGCATTGTGGAGGAACGTACAAAAAGAGAAGAGAGAGAAAGAGCTGAGAGAGAGGATATGCGAAAAGGGGAAGAGAGAGAAAGACGAGAGTACGAATTAGCGAAGTTGCGAATACAAGCACAACAGACTGCCAATATGCCGAATAATGCCGAAAACGTTCAAACATCGAATAAACTGATTCACGAAACTTTTCATAAGTTTAATATGAAGGAAGATATTGGTTTGAATCTCACCTTATTTGAGCGTCATGCAGAACTAACTTTCTTGCCGGAAAAAGATTGGATTCAAAAACTTATAGGGTTAATACCCATCGAAGTTGCCCATCTGATCGCAAGAGAACCAACTGATAAATGTAATGATTACGATCATGTTAAGGATTTACTCTTACAAAGATTTAAATTATCTCCGAAAAAATTTCGTCAGTTATTTTTGTTTCACCAAAAGTCCGATGAACGAACATGGCAAGATTTTCAAATCGAATTACAGATGTATTTTGATGTATGGACATTGAGCATAAAAGTTAACACCTACGACCAATTACGAGAATTAATCATAGCCGATCAAATGAAGAAGAAAGCGCCGTATGATTTTCAGGAACACTTTTTGGACGAATGGTCTATTATTAACTCATCTATTGGCACACTCAGTAAAGCAAAATTGCAAAGCCTCCTCAATAGCTAAGAATTCTGCCCAAAATACTGAGTGAAGTCAGAATTTCTCTTACAGATCCTAATACCATTCCCTTTTTTATGAAAATCCCACTTCCCAAAAATGCGCCTACTCCAATGCCGCCATCAGTATAGATCTGTAATACGTCACACGGGACTTTATAAATAGTCTCCAAAGCAAGCAGCTTAAAATAGTCTGGACGTTCAGAGTCTTTGTCAGTGTATGAGGATAATTCGGTGTTAAAATGACCAGTTCAAAGAACAACGCAGCAACATATGTATAGCGTGCCATAAAGACATATTCTACTTCTTTATGTAACCAGCCCTTGCTTTCAGCAAAGCTTCCTCTCTTAAGGCGACGATTATTGTGCCAACTGCACACATAGCAAGAGGTTCTGTGCTGGTCTCTTTAACTGATGAGCTTGGCAAAGTATTTAGCCAATAGGAATCTGCTTCGTAATCTGAGTGGTTGCAAGTCAGCTTCATACAAAACAATACTTATCGTGCAGCTATTGGTAATGCCAGTGATGACTTTGGTAATAGAAGTTATACCCTTTATAGTTTAACAAGGTTGGTAACAGAGACAACCTGGATAGACCTGTACAACATATTCAAGGATTGGTCGAATGAGGGGAATATATGTATTTCGAAGGATCCAAGCTTCCATTCCCCAATCCCTGCCAGAAATATTTTTTAAAACTTTCATTCGCTGTTTGGCTCTACAAACCAAGTTGTTTATATGAGCATGACCAAGAATCTCTTGATCTAGGATGAATACCAGATTTAAGGATTTTTTTCACATTTCAGTTGACAACCCAGTAAATAAATATCAGACTCATAGTTCTAAAAATGCCTGTTGGCGGTAAAAGTACTTTATATAGATTTTGAGGGATTAAAAAAGATTTTACGCTTTACAGCAAAATTTTTCCAGCCGAAGGAGGAAAGAGTTAATTTTTTTCGAGCATTAATTAAACTTGTATTGCTTCTCCAGATTATTATATCATCAACATACAATCCAATACAGTGTATAGAAAGGTGCTCAAAGTGACCACCCTCATTCAGCTGCAAAATTTCAATGCTATGGACAGTGTGTTCAAAAGCGGATCGTAACTGATCAGTTGTGATATTTGGTATATGGTATGAACTTGTTTCACAACTGATCAGTTGCGATTTTGAAACTTGGTACATCAGTTGTGAACTTGGACTTTTAAAATAGACCCATAACCTGAAATCGCATGGAGTTAGATCCGGCGAGCTTAGTAGCCATGAATTAGGAAAGGAGCTCCTCGGTGAAATGTTGGAGCCTTCACGATTTCATGGATATGTGGGGGCGTGCCATCCTATATGAAAATAGTAGATGCTGTAGTTGTGGTACAGCAAACGTCTACAGCATGTCAAGGCACCGAATGCCCGTAAAGTATCTAATATAATTGTTAATATGTATTTTATTTTTTATTATGTTAGAATGTATTTGTTTTGTTTCCTTTTAGTAAATTGATATTTTTAATTTATAACTGATAATTACCTCTTTCTCATGGGGGGGCACACCTCACAGTTTGAAAACCACTGTTCTAGGCACAATTCCAAACTAAATAATGCAAATAAAAAATTTATTTCATAGTGAAAATTATTGGGCAATCCTTGTGTTGCTTTATACATGTAATCAAGATTTAAAACATCTCCAGCGGTTTTTGACTAAGCTCTTTGCTATGATAAATTATTCTTTGCTTATATGTATGCTATATTATCTTTTATCAAGGTAGTTGTATAGCTATACTCTGAAACTTTACATAATACTAGTAAAAACTGCGCCTTTTACTTTATTTGGGGTAAGCGATCAAAATAACTGGTGACCGTAATTATAGGTACACAGGAAACGCAGAAATGCTGGGGTGAAGAAAGCATAGAGAAAAAAAAACTTTTACTTTCTATTACATGCAAATTCAAAGACCTGGAATATAAAATAAATTGAGGATTTACTCCTACTAATTTTCTACTATTTTCATAAAAGAAAATATAAGGTCAATAATCTCTCTCTCTCTCTCTCTCTCGTTCGGCTCTTTTTCTACATAGATGAGAAAAAGTAATTTATAACTTGTAAGCATACGGTGGAATGGTGTGGTTTCCTCTCAAACAAAATTTCTGGAACTTGCAAATAAAGACAAAACAATTGAAATTTCTATAATCCTTGAATATTTTCATCTAAAAAAATGTGTATATAGCAGAAATGTGTATTGGTAATTAATAAATCCGAAATTGAAATTTAGTTTAAAACAATTACCTGTTAAAGAGGAGGAAATAAATGACCAAACATTATTTTATTGAAATCCACAAATTATTTAAAGAGAAAGAGAGAGCTGCTCACATTTATTTCTTAAAAAAATCAATTTTTAATTATTTTCAAAATATATATTTCTTCTGCGTTATGTAATACTCAATGGATAACGTACAACTCTTTTCACTCTTAATCAGGTGAACTTTTGTTTTGGTCTCTTAAATACGAGGGAAGGTCGAAACGTAAAGGGAATTTTGCAGTGTCTTTTTCCAAGGTTTAACAATAGTGTTGATATCCAGTGGTGAATGAGGAGTAGTCAGCAACACTTCTATGCAAAGTGTCACTCGCTTTCTCTCGTAATCGTTAGAGTGTAGCTGACCGTTCAACATGACAGCTCCATTGTCAATCGGCACCAAGGAGGAAAGGAGGGCTGTGTTTTGTTTTTGGTTTGCTGTAGGTGGGAAACCTGCCCTGGAACACTAACCATCCATCAATATACCCTCCACGATTTTCACATTGTCCTCAGCTGTTGAGGTCGTTGGACTACCCTATCTTTCAACGTCACAGGAAGAAGCTTTCTATCCATTCGCTGATCTTGCCGCGCGATAAACAGCATACTGCACTTGCTTAGGATGGAACACATTTGTGCAGTTTCACACCTTCCGCAAATAAAGAGCGAATCATGGCTCTCCTTCTACCTTGGTGCAGTTGGAGAATGAAGCTGTCATGTTGAATGATCTACTACACTCCTACGACTACGAAAGAAGACGAGTGACATGTGTGTGTGTGTGTGTTGTGTAGAAGTGTTGCTAACAACTCCTCATTCATTGCTGGATACTAGCACTGGTGCCAAACCTTGGAAAGAGAAATTACAAAAATTCATTTAATCTTAGACTTTCCCTCACATAAGAAACAATTATGTACCTTTAAGAATAGTTAAAAACAAAATGTATATTTAATGCTTGCATTATTTTCTGTATTTTAAATTACCTGATTAAAAAAAATTAATTAACAGCTGCAGAAATAATTTTTTAACACTCGTGCTTCTTCTTATAAATGCAATCTTGTTACTTGTGCTTGGTTTAAATGATAATTAGATTTGAAACACTTTTCTTTTACAGATTGTTAAAACTTCAAGGAGATTTTTGTAATATTTTGTGTGCCCTCAATATCTCTGCTTCAAGAGTGATCTTTCTAATTTAGGATTAAATAGATTTTTAACTTTCTGTTTTTGCAGGAAAATGAAGCAACAAATGTAATCTTAATTTTGCATGAAATGTTCAGATTTGTTTTAAAACATGTCCATTCAACCAAAATACACTGAAACCATTCATATGAATACGTATGGCTTCCTTTTTTACCATTAACGTGTTTTGTAAAAAATGTATCTGTTAGTAATTTATCTAAGCGAACTGATTCAAGTTCAATAAACGGATCTTCGGAAGAAATATTCCATAAATGATTGTTGTAACTTTTATTAAAGCAAGCATTTATGCATTAAAACCTCTTTGAAACATGTATTGAGGCAGGTAGAACATATTTTGTTTAAATAAACTGCTTTTGAGATAAAATAGAGTATTATATATTTGCTTGTTTTCATACGCCCCAATCTAGTATACAGAGAGAAGACTATTTAAAAAAACTTTTAATACTACCAACACCAGACTCGGTATTAAGTTTGCTACCATTAGAAATATTCCACAGTTGTATTGTATTAGATTAATTGCATTATGTATTACAGTATTGTATTACATTAATAAATATCTTTAACATTGAAAATCTTTGGAAAAACCGATATTATCTTGCTGAAAAACAGCTAAGCATTGCTTATGAGTAATCTTTAAAAGTGAAAAAAGTCGACAGATTTTAGTATTACTACTTCTCCTAGAAAAGCCAAACATGCCAAACTATCCAAAGCACAAAGTATAAAGTGCCAATTTTAGATCCTCTAAGGTAAATTGAAACTGGGATTCTTCATGTTGCAATTCCAACCTCTTTCACATGGTTCCCGCAAAGGAGTACTCGTACAACCATTTTTTGTACAATTCGCCATTAATAATACCGTAGAGCACCTCCTTCAATCGTTTGCGACAAAAAAAAATCCTTTGTTAGAGCAATTCCTGAATGTGAAATTCCAAAACAGTCCTTGGATGCTTTCACATTGAGATAAGGAGGAGAACCATAAAGCAGTTTAAGTCCAGTTTTCGGTATTATCAGTGTTGTTATATCATCCAATAGGTGTTCAAAATTTTCTTCAAATGAGTATTTCCAATGGTTCTTCTTGATGGTTTCTCCCAACTTCATCAGAATCTCTGTCTACGGATTCTTTGGGTAATAGGCATTTGTATTTTCCATTTAAAACCACCTCCGATAATTCCTTGAAAGTTTTCGGGAGGGGCATTTTTTCCGGCATGGTCAAGAAAGAGAGAAATCTGGTATTATACAAGAAAGGCATGCCGGTAGCAATGGTCAACCACAAACCAAACAGCACTCTCCTCCAGGGAGTATGTTTGACATTTCCCATGCCTTGCATTGAAATGCTGCCCAACATCGATAGGAAACTTTCCAAGAGAGTTATATTTCTGAAGATTAATCTCTGAAATGTAACAGTTGCTAACAGTATCACCAATACATATAGAACCCAAATATTATGGGTGAAAGGGTAAGTAAAAGCCATTATTTTTGGCATTTGTCCACAAGATCTTTTACAACAAAAATCTTCTCAAGAACCCTGTAAGAGTTGCTGAAATCAATGATTTCCAACCTTTCTTCAGAAAAATTTAAAACTGCCACACACATCCCCATGTCAACTCTACCACTTTGGACCAATCCAATGAGTCCATACCACGTTCCATTACTTTGACGTGATTCTCCAGCGTGAGAAAGAAGAATTTTGAATTCGAAATTTAATTTTTTAGCTAGACAGTACAGCAATTTCCCGTCTGCTCTACCAAGAACAATTTTGTTTTTGCCGTTTTCTTCGGTGAATATTATCTTAGTTTGACAACAGCCACCTTCAATTTATTGGGAAAAAAAGATTTTTCATGTTGTGTTGCATTCAGTTGTGATTGTTCTTAATGAAGCATATAAAAATGAATTTCTAGTATGATTCTGTCGCAATGGAGTTTAAATGTTACATGGAAAATAACTTACACAAATTCAAGATCCACTTTAATTCTGAATACTTTCATTTGAGTGTTAGAAAGGCTATCAATCATTAGCCCATAATTTTGTCTTTTTTTGAAAATCTGTCAATAAAACTAATTCTGGTTCGTTATCTTAAATCGATGTTGTTTACTCCAATTATTTTCTCGATAACTTAAAACTTTTTAAATTGCTCTTTTTATTGTATATTTATATTTCAACATGAATTCTCAGCACATTTTTTATGCTTGTTTTTAATACAGCGTTTCTCAAACTGTAGGGTGTGCCTCCCTGGGGGAGGGGCGATAACCATGCAAGTTGGGGGCGAGTACATCGAAAATAAAAGTTCCAAGAAAATGAATTTACTGGAATGAGTAAAAACAAAATATTTTCTGACATAGTTAAATCATTTGCACTGATATAATTTATATATATCATCTGGCAATATTACGTCATCTACACTTCAAGCTGTCTTTGATCCTATAACCAAATAAAAAAAAACATTTTGTTTGATTTGCTGCAATTCCATGATGAGGGATTTTTTTTTATTACGTTTTCTTTTGAAATCTAAAATACTACTCTTTAGAGGAAAAACAAAACCCAGACTCCGAAATAAATTGTAGAAAGATAAAAAAATTCCTCACTGTCGTTTAGGGAAGTTGTAAATAATATATTTCTGTTGCGCTTTAATCCATGTAAAAGAGTTTTATGATATTTCTAAAAGCACAGATGATTGAAGGATTATTTTTTTTTTTGAAAATGCTGAAACATATAACGCATAATGAAAAACGTTTTACACAGTTCACTTTTAGAACTAACATCCAAATTTTATATTGAATACACTTTTAACCCGGTACAGTTCGCGCGAGGCGCAAAGTAATCCCATGCTTACGGAATCGTTAATTCCTGGAAAACTGTTTACTTTTTACCAATGACCTTGACCGTATCCTCCTATATGACAGTCTTCAGAGGAACTGAAATGTATTTGCCACATATTTCCCCCTTTTTGAGAGTGGCAAACATTTCTTTATAATCTTAAGGTTTTTGTTAAGTTAAATTGGATTTTTTCACAACTTATCAAAGAAAAATTGAAAAGTCATTGAGCATAGATAAGTATACTTTCTCTTAAATAAATTATTCACTAAAATTGTAATTTTTATCGTGTACATTAAAAATAATTATTAAAAAAAAGGATTCAGGTTACTCGGTCACCCCGCGTGACCATTAACGTTAGTATCGAGTACGCGCCTGCTTCCGGGTTAAGACATAGTGAAGTCTCCTCACTTTAAATATTAAAAAATAACACAATTATTCTTCATCGGAATTTTACATTCTTTTTCAATTCTTAACAATAATTCTAAATGCTAATTCTCTGAGGCTTAAAATTACAGTTTATTTTGCCAAAGAGTTGCAGTCTATGCAATTGTGGCAAAATTGTCTCCAAACATGGTTTCTACGATCTCAACTGCTGCTGGCAAAATAAGCTCTCTTTGCCAGTAGTGTGAGGCTTTTTACATCTGACTATTCTTGTATGATGCTTTGTAAGATGCAAGTAAAGCTTTTTCATTCACAAAAATGTTTTTTATTTTATTTTTATAAAAAGGCTTTTAGTCTTTCATATGATTTTAATTTTAATTCAAAGAACCCTTGAGGCTTGTTAATGTACTCACCATGCAGCGTTTCCAGAGGTGTTTTAAGATTATTAGGTTAAGTTTATTACATACTGTCTGCTACCAAAAAAATTTTGAACAAATAAATCATTGGGCTTTTTGTCTCCATTTACTTAAGTAGTGGTAAATCGAAAATTTAAATATTTTTGAGAATACTTACTTGATTTCATTTTCGGAATTGTGCATTTGTTGATGCTTTATTATTGTCGAATGTTCGCTTATGACTTAAAAATGTATCCATGCTTTTGTTAATCAACTGCTATAAATACTTAATACTGTGAATTAAAACTAAAGCGAAAATTATAAAATGAACATTAGATCCGGTAGCTATAGAAGTATCTACTCAACGAAGACGAACTGGAATTATATGAGTTCAGCATTTTTACATGTTTTACCGAGACGTCCGATAAGTTAGTAGCCCAATCTCATGCGGACGTTCGTGGGAATGCTAGATTTGCTGGATATGATAGAGAGCAACATTGACCATAGACTGTTTTTCTAATGACACTTTTCATTTAGAAATGGATGATTGTGGAGAAGTATATCTTTAATTAAATGTCATTTTGCAAATCTGCTCCAATTTAAAAATTCGCCAAAGCAAAAAACAAAAAAAAAATAATAACATTATAATTATCCTATTACTTAAAAGTAATTTGCTTAAAATATATATTACTTGAAAGTAACAATTACAAAATTTAATACTTATCTTGTTAATTTGCTCAGTTTATAGTTAAGTTCGTATTGTAGCTTTAGAGCCAAATGCATTACTATTGAATTTAATACATTATTCTTGTATAAGGGGGGGGGCGATAAAAATTATGATTGAAAATTGGGTCACCAGTAGTGAAAGTTCGAGAAGCACTGTTTTAATACAAACTATAAAATTTGTTCATTCAGTCAAAAATAAAGTGTTAGATGCCTAAAATCATTCTGTAAAAAAAAAAAAAATATGTAAACAGTAATTTTAAAAAATTTGAAAAAGAAAGTTGTTTTGATGAATCAAAATAAATTATATTTACCACTATTTTTGTCATAGCAATTATAATTAATTGCCCGCACCCCCTCTATATTTTAGGAAAATTAATACAATGTATTTTGGGAATAATTTCTCCGGTATACCATGATAGGAACGAAAACATTCAATCTATATCTTTATTGAATTATTCGAGTTTTATATACATTTACCTTACGGAGTCAAAAATAAATTATTTTAAAAATGTTTGCAAAATTTTAGGATTTTGTTTCAAGACACATATTTGATCTAGAATTCAGCTAAAATCTCGTAATTTTTAAATAAGTGCTTAAAATATTAGAATTTACTTTTCTTATAAATCCAGCTTCATATGGCTTGTGCTGAATGTTAAAGTACTAAAATTCAAGTTCTGTATCAAGTATTGCAATCAAAAGTGATTTAACTCCGCATTGTGTTAAAAAACTAAATTAATTCTAAGTTACTTGAAAACATTAGGATTAACTGGCCTCATAGCCCTGGGTTTTGTGCACGGGCTTTCTCGAATGCATAACATATTGCTCATGGATATTTCCCTTTCCCTCTCTTTGTAGCACTTCCTGGTGTAATTTCTATATTAATGTCATTAAAAATCCCTTTTCTGAAATTTCTTCCACTTGTTTTCATTTTCAGGCAGGTTTCCTGAAAATCCTTTTAGCCCGGCGTTACACGGGTGTTTTTTTAGTGTAAAATTATTTGTGCCTCTTTTTATCCCGGAGATAAGATATTTGTTCAAATCAATGATTTACAAAAAAAAAAAAAAAAAAAAAAAAAACAGTATGCTTTAGTTTAAAAAAAATATTAATTTTAAGGAATAAAACAAAAACTTTTCTGGTACTATTTTCTAATTCATTATTTTTTAAAAATATTTACTTTCTAAGATTCTAAAGTACTGGTTCCAAAGTGGTTCCCACTTACACATACTATATCATTCAGGGGGTGCGTGGAAAATAAAACTGATTTGTGGGTCCCTGAACAGTGTCAGGGGGTTCACGCAAGAATTTATATAAAGTAATAAAGTGATCCATTTTCATTGTTATGGAAGTTTAAATAAATAACAATAAATAAAATATTAGTAATGTTTACGCCCTAAGTAAAATATAAATATAGGCGGGAGTTTAAAATACAGTATGTTACTTAAGTATTGAGCGTTATGTAATACCTTTTGGGAAAGTGAAAAAACTTATTTCCACTGATTTATCACTTGTAGTAACATCAGTGCCGATTGAAGCTTATTTCGAGTCCTGGGAGCAGAAGATCTACAGACCTCCTTGACACTGTAGAATCGAAATTTATAACCAGAAAATCTGGTCAAGTCCAGCTTATTCGGGCCCAGGGCCCTGGACCTCTGGGTGCCCGCTCCAAGCACCCAATCGATAAACCAGCACTGGGTAACAGTGATGTGTTTATTATTAAAATATCGTTATTGCTCAATTTATATTTAAGCTTTCAATTTCCATCAACACACTAACAACAATATAACAAAAAAATCACGAAAAACAATAAAAACTACTGTGATAATCTCTCAAAAACGAGAGTAAAAAATATCCACTGACACACGCTGTGATTCAATTGTTATATATGGCGCCAGCTATTTTAGTCAATAACAAGTATGGCGCGATACAAGACAGATGGCCGAAAATTGGTTTATACAGGAAAGCAATAACACAGTTACATGCACTAACTTGTCTACAAAGGAACAGGTCGAAAACAGGCATGTCTATAAAGGAGTCGTACATCTTATCAACAATTCAGTTTTATGTTACGCTATAAGCGTGAAGTGTATAAACAAATTTTTAACAGTCTAACAAAAGGAATATTTGTATCGTTAGTTGGACGTTTTGGAACAGTTGCTTTTTTGTATTGTTACACGGACAGTGTACTTGTTACGTAAGTATATTTGAATATAAAACTGATATATTTTGAAAAAAAAATATGCATAATATTTTACATATAGCAATCCCTTAACTACTTTTTTAAAATTAAAAACGTAGGAAAAACCACAAGTTTTTTATCTTTTTTTAATGCAGACATTTTTTAAGTAAGTCAATAATTGAAAATTATATTGATTCAAAAATTGCAAAAGTGAGCCGAAGAAAGAATGCCGAAAGTACAATGTTGAATATTTGAAGTATGGCATTATTTCATCACCAGGAATATAATTTTACCTATGTGTCTTCTACTAAATAAAATTATGCCAAATGATTCAATTAAGCCTTCCAAGCTGCACAAAAAAGATATTGACAAAAAAGATAAAGCTTTAATCCTTTTTCAAACAGTCAAAGGAAAATATTTGGAAACACCTTCACTGTAACAGTTCATAGAGACAGCATTCAGGCGAGATGAAGATGGACTGTGTGGACCTAAACCTTCTCAGACCCGAAACAAAAATAAAAGCTTGATATTTTCTAAGAGGTACTTAAAAAGTGGTTTTGATCACTCAGATGTAGAAAAGTGCAATATTTTTTTTAATTTATAGAAACTAGAGGGGATGTATATATATCACATGTGATACATCAGGAGCAAGGCACCGCAATTAAAATTTTTTCAACATTAAGCAAGATTAAAGTAAATAATTTAATCATTGTCTTTAATCACACAATACATGCAATTCATAAATTCAAAATGAAAACTATATTTTACTGGCGTTTTACGAACATATTAGTAGTATTATTACAATAAAGTCATTTTTTATTTTCGTGAAATGCCTTGAAACCATTTCTATTAGCTGTAAAGCACATAAAAACCTTTCAATCTGTACATTGTACAGTTGTTAAGACTGATCACTTCTCATTCCTTAAATTCAATTCAAATCGGAATCATCACGATCATCAGCTCTAAAATTTAATCTAGTGTCTAATGTTTCATTAAAAAAATACTTATTAAATAAAAATTTATCAGAAAAAATGGTAAAAATGAAAAGACAAAGACACTTAACTAAAGATTTTAACTCAAGAAATACTTCTATCAATTTTAAAATCCTCCCAAAATGTAACTGAAGATTAAAACAAAATTGACTTAAAAAGTATGTTCATAGGAATTAGGTCCCCATTGTATCACAAATGATACAAACCTATTTCACAAATCAGTATGCTTTAATATTCACTAAAAATTTCTTTTTTTTTCGGTTAACCAGTAAAGTGTTTGTATACAAAATAAAATCATATTTAAAAATAGTTTAATATGTGTATATAAATAAGAAAAAAAATACTTGGATGACGTGCTCACATTTTGATTTGATTCAGAGACGCTACTAGAAATCACTATCATAGACAGGTACAGACTTGTGTTGACTAAAGGAGATATTTTATTTTGTATTTCATGTGATACAACCAGTCCCAAATTTGTTTTTGCTGCTGAGCCTTCACAAAATATTATGAACATTTGTAACACATGTGATATAAGGGAACCGAGAAGGTTAATAACATTTCTTTATTGATTGCGAAGTCCGGTAAAGCCGTACATATTGGCAAAAATTTATTTTAATAGCTGTAAGTGAAGAATACGCACCGTGTTGCACAAATGAGTTTTTGATTTTTAAAAAATAATTACACTGAATAATAATACAGTACAAAGAAGGATTGACGAAATGGCTCAGTGCGTAGAAAATTCTTTATGTGAATATTTAAAAATAAATCTGAATTTTCTATGCAGTTTGAAGAGTCTAATTTACCAGGAAATGAAGCTTTACTTAGAGTTTATGTAATGTTTGTAAAAGAACTATCTTGCCAAGAATTTATTATTTGCTAAATGTTTGGAAACCTATAAGAAAGATGAACCTTATTTACTGAATTAAAAAAAGATTTTTCGATGTAAAAGCTACACCCATGACTAATATAATTTTAGTTTCTACTGACGATGCTCCGACAATGGTAGGAAGATAATCAGGCTTTCTGGCATACTTAAAACAAACTGTACCGAATGTATTTTCAGTTCATTGCTTCATTCAACATCATTTAGTCACAAAAACCTTATTGGACGTTTGCAGGAATACTAAATTTTGTCATTAAATCAGTTAATAAA
>BMAO01031916.1:0-20208 GCA_019973975.1 Trichonephila clavata | reverse complement strand
TTTTTTTTTCTTTCTTTCTTTTTTTTTTTTGTTGAGAATTTGAGGAAAAAATTTAATCAAACTGAACTAAAATGTTTCAAATGTGCGTGACTTTAATAAAGGACACAAATCACAGGCAGTTTTCGCTGGCATTACGGGCAAAGCTGTCATATTTTATTGTAGTTTAATTGTTCTTTGATGGGTGAACAAATGGCATGTTGAACTTTTTTCTTGCTTGTGTCTATTTGACAGGGCATAATGCGTCGTATGGTACTCGTTTGGCTTCATATCTTTCTCGATGGAGTTTTTTAAGTAGCATTTGAAAACTTTCCTTTCAATTTGAACGTTTCATGTTCATGGCTGTCTTAACTTTACTTAGGTGCCATGATTAATAATCATTCTTTCATCGCTTGATTAGTTCAACTTCATCGAATATATATAGCACATATGCCCATTTCTTTCATTATATTCTGCTCATTTACATTTTATATTCTGTTCACTTTCATTTATAAATCATAATGAGTCGTACAACTGAGCAATCAAAACCACTAAGTCGTTCACAGGAGAGAAATGTAGCCTGTGTTCATAGAAAATATTTTGGAACAAAAGTGGTCACGCGGGAAACTCAGTCACCTCAAGTACCTTAAGATTGTAAGAAAACGTTCGCCACTCCCGAAAAAAGAGGGAGATATGTGATAAATATATATTTAATTCCCATGAAGACTTTTATATAGGAGGATACTAACGAGGCCATTGGTATCAGTTTTTCCAAAATTAAAGATTTCATCAGCCTGTGGTGACTCAGTGCCCCGCGCGACCGTTCCCGGGTAATTAGTTTATTTAATCTTTGAATAATTACTATAAAAATAAATGAAATATTTGGCACATTTTTAATGAAACCTGATAGTATCAAATAAGGTTATAATAATATTTACGTGTACACAATCTCTTACGTGTATCCTTCTGGTAACGTGATTCAATTCATGTTCTCTGAGCTTAGTCTTCGTTCTTCTGAGGTTGCACTGACCTCAGTAACACTCAGTGGCGTAACGTATACCCCCCGCATCGTGGGGTCCTAGGATTCAAGGGGCCCAAAACCTGACTTTGCAGGGGACCCAATATTCTTCGTTACGTCATTGGTAACACTTCTATAACGTCTTCTATACTCCTGTCTACTTCTATCATTTCTCCATTGACCTTCTTCCTCCTTTTCATTTACTACGATAAAATACTAATTTACCCAAATAACAGTACTTTTATAAAGCGATATTCTGATATTAAAGATCGTAATAAAGAAGCCCATAGATTGTTTAATGCAGCAATTCTTAAATTTTCGATCACCTCGGCCCTCCCTTTGTGCATCAGCCTGACGTTGCGGACCCCCAAGCTTTTGAACATCCCTCCCTGACTCCCAAGGGATTAAAAGGTTCTTTAATAATCCTAAAATAGCCTGTGCTACGTATACACTTTTTATTACTTCTTTTTTTCCTGTAAGAGAACAGCAAACATCTAATCTTTGTAGCCGGAAACAAAACAAAAAACTCAGTTAATATTTTTAATCGAAGTACATGCTCTATTTAAAGTATCTGATTACTTGCGGTTTTTTTTTTTTTTAAAAATGAAAATATAGGGATTTTTTTGGGTTTTTAGATTTGCTTAGCACATTTTAAGAAAACTATGCTTGAATTAAGAAGAGAAAAAGAAATTATTTTTACTAAAATGAAAAAAAATAGGTAAAAATTGACAAAAAATAACATAAACGGACCCATTCTGTACCAAAAATTTATAAAAAATTTTCAACTCTGATGTGTTGCTATGTTATTCATTTTTAAAGGACTTTCAGGATAAGAGTATTTTAGTTTTTACAAAAACTAGAGCACTTTATCTAAGTTATTATATGAAATTGCTTAAAAAAACAGTGATTATATTCACATAAGGGACTGTAAATTTTGTAATAAAACAGTGACTGATAAATCTGAAGTTTAAAACACTTCTTCTATTATACAGAACAACACAAGAAATTTCAGTTAATTATTTTCAAAACTTTTTGAGCAATCGCTGGCTCCGTTTGCGCATTTTCAAAAACACACACACATTTCGAGTTAACGCGTTTTAAAGTACGACATATTTTTCCTTAAAGTAATGGCATATACAAAAACACTTGTAATTTTTGTTCTAGTCAACGGAAAATAATAAACTTTGTATTTTTAAAAAGCTAATAAGATGGTCTATTAAATAAAATCATAAAAAATTGTTAATTTTAGGCAAAATTCACTATTTTAGGGTAGTCGGATAGCTTAAGATTTTTCATTTGCTGTAATTTCGTGATATACTCTAGGATGGCCATCTTTCTATTTTTTCAAGAGGCCTGTCAGTGTCTGTAAAAAAGGGAAATCATTAAATGAGAGACCTTCGCGGACCCCCTAGAAAGGCGCTGGAGACCCCTGGGGGTCCACGAACCATAGTTTAAGAGCTACGGGTTTAAAGGATACCTGCTTACAACCTCTGTTAATTTTAATGTTTTGAATTGCCCATTTCTTATTTCCTATACTTTTGATCTCCCTTTATTTGTTGGCATTCCTTTTTAAAGTAACGATGAAAGGCAATTTATACAATTCGTTGGGAAATTTCTACGAAATCTTTTGAATTTTTTTTTAATTTTCAATTCTGGTTTTATAATTCCGTTCTCTTTGTAGCAACTTTGTATTTAATAACCACAACGCAAAAACGTATTATCCATTTTGTAGAAAAAACAATACTTGTGTGGATAAAATTTGCTCAACATTAACGAAAAACACGCACAAAGAAAGAACACTGGAATAATTTTCTCTCAAATTACTAAAAATTCTATTGTTGGTGTGTGTGTGTAAAGTTATATTTTTATGCAGTTTTTAGAAAAACACGAATTTCTGAAAAATTAACTTCATTAACTCTTAAAGGGATATTTGTTCTCTATTAATCTTCTATTTCCGCATATTTTCTCAATTGTTCGTGGAATATCCCAAATAATTAAATTCGCCCATATCATTTTGTTAAAATAACATCAAACAGTTAGTTTCTTATTTCCTTTTGAATACAGCAAAATAATTTTGTATTTTATTCACGCGGAAAGAGAAAAACGAACTCTGTATTCTGATAATGTGAAATTGGGATTACGTTACATTTCTTTAAGGCTCATGCTACCGAGCTGTCATTTTTAAATGTTTCAGTACTATAAGGAATGCAGTTAGATTCTATGTTATGTACTTATTTTTACTGTTATATTTATTTTTAATATCTTATAAATCTGAGTTCAGGCACTCGTAATATTATTTATTTTTTAGTTTTTATGCAATTTATTATATATTGTAATCATCATTTAAAAAGTTGAATGAAAAAGTATTTGACTACATGTTTTCAGCAGGGATACTGAACCTTTTTTCCCGCCGGGCCGCATACACATGACAGATATTTCATGCGGCCGCAACATGAGGATTAATGGAAAAAACATCATAAAATCAGGGCAATATTGGACACTAAAAATGTGGAAAATTGATCAAAATAATAAAATTCATGTATGGCTTTTAATGCTGTATTAATCTCTATCAAAACGCACATAAAAAAATTTCTTTGTTTTTAAGCTTTTTTTTACTAAGTTATGGGGTAGCTTTGGTTCCCTTTTATTCATGTGACCATAAGCTTCTCTTGTTTTCATTTCAAACATTAATTTATAAAATGCAGAATGGCAGCAAAGAGGAGTTTTGACTGAATTCCAGACTAAAATCAGTATTATTTGTTTATAATTAAAAATCAGTTTTCACCCATAAATAGTCACTACTCCAGTTCATTCTCTATTTCACTGTTATTTTTTTATTACTAACCGTTACAGTTTCAAATATAAAAAAAATCTTTGCAATTCGCACCCGTACGACATCGACAGCAAGATCGGTCAATTTGATAGCTTGATTGAGAGGATTCCCGCTAAATTTGTAATACATTGTTCTAAATAATTGAATTTTTTAGAGCAGTGGGCCACTCAGAAAATCCCAGCGGGGCTACATGTGGCCTATGGGCCGCAGATTGAGTATCGCTGTGTTACAGGCATCTGAAACTCTTAATTAAAAGCGTATTTATGATTACAATTATAAGCATTTATATACATGTTATAGGATTTATTTCTTTAGGTAAATTTAAATACAAAATATTTATCAACCGAACAATTTTTCGATTAATTAAAACTTTCTTTACAATATATTATAGTTTAAAAAAACCTAAAAATACTTTTTTATAGTTAATCGATTTTGTTGCAACTTAATCTTTTAGTCGCCAAATCTGGAATTAGTTGCCGGATTCGGGATGAGATCTGAAATGGGAAATCGTTAATCCTGATGTCTTGATGAGGACAATGGAACAAAATTATTAAATTTTTGTAATCGCTATATTGTGTATCGGTCCTGGACAAGTGAGAAAAATTTCGAATTAATCTGACCTTTTAAGTGGGTTAAAATTGAGTTCAAAGATTCCGTTACATACAAGTAAAGCTTATAAAAGGGTGTTGAAAATATATTTTTTTCACATTTTATATAATCTCAAATATTATGTGTGTGTATAATATCATTTTATATCTGTTAAAATGGGGGGGGGGGTATTTTTTTATAGGATTTGATGTCAAAACTGAAATTTCCATTGTGAAACCACTATGAGGAAATCTGTTAATCATATAAGCTATGAAATTTTACCAAACCGATGAGCTAAATGCATGTGATGTCATTGTCACATAAACAACTACCATTCACATGTTACCATCCAATTCATCCATAAATTCATGTTCATAATGTAAGTAATGTTTTCACGGGTGTGAAAGAATTTGAAGAAGCAGACGAGATCATAAAAATAGCTACTTTTAATCTACTTTAGGCACTTAATGAAATATACAATTTTACAAATATACAATAGAACTTAACTGTGGGAGGATTATGAAAATCCTAACCCTTAATCGGATATACTAGATTATTGAAATTCGCTTATCTGGATTGAAGCTCCTTGTTATGGTCCATCTCGAAGCCCGATAGCTTGGTCAGCTCCAAGATTGTTTACTTCACTAATTCCTGTTGTATTTTGCGTCGATTACTAATCCCAGTCCGAGTGACCACCCAGTCGCTTCTTGTCTGTACTAATACTTGGATTTCACGCTTACTGATCAACGCTTAACCATTCACCCACATAACGACAGGCCCTTGAATAGTAGTTACATTTGCATGAAATCAAAGTCATCTCTACGGAAAGTGGTTTTTAAACTAAAATCACAGTAAAGAATATTTTCTCTAGAGGATTAATAGAAGAACCCAAGTGAGCGAGAGTGAGAGAATATTAACGTCGCACTGATTAGCAACACGAGGGCTTTTGGCGACGGTCCGCGTAATTTTGAAACCAAGGTCAAGTGACGCGGACGACACCTGAGCTGGCACCCCCTCTCCTAACTACCACACCAACGGGAAGACGTTTGAGCTCTCGACAGATTTAACGTGCATCGGGCCCCTACACGGCGGGTCTTTAGTGGTACTAGGATCGAACTCATGACATGCTAGCCATGATCCGATGCCTATACCACTCGGCCACCGCGGCCGCCAGAAGAACCCGAAAATACCCGTTACAAAGTCTCATAAAAGCTTATAAATTCGAAATTACCGTAATTTTCGGACCTCTAAAACGTACTAAGTTAGAGTGTGCTTTATGGTCCAATGGATAATTTACTGAACTTAATATGATTACTTTTCTTTAAAAAATTATTCAATAAATTTGGAGTACTTTTCATGATCTGAAAAATACTGAATTTACACACACACACACAAAAACCGGTCATAAATTATTTATTACTTTTTAAGAGACGAAGAATAGGATTTTCTTGGTTGGTACATAAGCCACGTAGTCTTAAAATTTTTCTGAATTCACTTCAATTTATGCCCTGAAAGAGAAAGGTAAATTCGCAGAATCAAATAAAATGTTCAATACACAGTAAATTAACAGAGACTTTTACGTGCTTATAAATCTATCATTCCACGTTTGCTAAGCAAAAAATGATGCAACTGTGGTCCATTCCATCAATGCAATTCGGCTTTTTGAATGTCTTATTTAAGGTTTAAAACAACAACAATGCGGTTTTGGTAATTCATATCATTCTTGTACAACTGACGCATCCAATTTATTTTTAGGTTACGGCAATTTCTCGCTTCAAAACATTTTATCAATATACTTTATTTGTTTTAAGAGAATGGAAAAATATAAATGTATTTGTCCATCAAACCATCCGTGCATTTAAAAGTGTTCCACTGATAACTGCGTTTCGAACCAAAAGTATATTCTTCGGTTTAAAAATATAGATCTGTATCATTCATCGTTTGATAGTTTCGATTTTCTGTCTATCGTTTTTGAATAATTGCTAGAATTTTGCTGTCTTTTCCCCTCTTTCATCATGACAAAATGTGTTTATTTTATATTGAACATTGGTTTCTCATATATTTAATTTTACGTTTGTTTATTAACTAATTGTTTCAAAAAGTATTCTAAAAGTTGAATACTGTGGAAATATTTATCATTTAGTATTGAAAGAAAAAAAATTGCTTAGCGTGCTACTTAAAAGGACTGATACGGCACACAATGCAAACTTAGAATTTTGTGTTTTGTTTTAGGATATTTTGTTTGGGAATCAATATGATTCTTGGAATATGCCCCACTTCAAACTAGTCTGAACATTTAATATTTTCTTCTAAGGGGCTGCGGATTGGTATTTTATCTTTGCAGACTTAGTACATTCTCCAGGATCTAGTATCACTTTTTAGTGCAGCACCCTATAGGCGATACCAACTGTCGCAAGTAATTTTGACATCCAGTTTCCTTCCCAGAGGGAGGCACCAGAGCTCTGACAATGCGAAATTGTACTCAGGAATTTAATTTTGCCGAGAGTACCGATACCAAACGGACATTCTAGGGATCTTTTACATGCCGCATAATCATACGGCATGGACGCTGTCGATTTTCTGCGTGATGAAAATCCACCGACTTGGGAGGGGGCCGAACCCGCAACCTTAGGTGCAGAAGACCAGCGACAAACCAATTACGCCATCCAAACCGGGAATTTTTTATATTAAGCGCTTGATTTTCATAAACGTTCCAATCCACATAAAATATGCGAGTACGTGATCATGATCGCAAGCTCGCGATTGCTTGTAGAATCGCGGATTGTAGTCTCGGTACAACTAGTGATCGTGGTAGCCTGGTGGTCATGGTCAGGAATTCGTCGATGGCGAGCCATGAGTTCGAGTCCCAGTGCTACTGAAGACACGCCGTGTAGAGGGATCAATAAGCGTTAAATATGTCGTGATTGAAAGTCCTCACGTTTGTGGGGACGTCTAGAGAGTAGGGTGCTGGCTCAAGCGTCGTTTCCTCACTTGACCATGGCTTAAAAAAATCAATAACCCTCCTGTTGCTTTATAATGTGACATTAATAAACACTCACTCATTTGTACTACTAAAAGAGTTGTCTTGTAGAAAGGGTTGATCTACAACAGTTAAATAATCCTCGTATTGCTTCACAAGTGCAACGTTATTAAACATTTAATCACGAGACCAAAAAATATTACTAATATTATATACTGGCCACATTAAAGGGTGTGTTCAATGAGAGTTTGACACCCTACTATTACACATCAACGTTATATAATAGTAGTTCGTAAGATGCAGGAGGATGTAATGTTTGGGATAAATAAAGTTAGCGTGATATTGAATAATGTAATATTAGTTTATTTACGTCACAGCTAAAATATTGAAGTTATTAAACTTATTGCGGAGATTATTAGATTTCAAATGATGTTGTTTGTGAGGAAGGAGTAAACGTCCGTTCTCAGTGAAGTTTTCAAACCAACCGTTCTTCCTCTGCTCTCCCTAGGCCTTCGGGATAATAGGGTCGGTGTCTTTATCTTCAAGTTACATCCGGTTCGTGGGCGGAGTAGAGGTTCCTCGTAGTGTCAGAGGTTGCCCGGGGGATGTCCAAGAAAAGACCGCGAATGTTTTTAGGGTGTAGATGTCATTGCACGTGTGGTGATCACATCCACAAAAGAAGCCGATTCACGGCTGTGTGGAGGGAAACGTTACAAGGGGTGCGTAAACAATATATACAAAACACACTAGTAGTTGTAAGCAGAACTTTATTTTCATTATAAGGCTTTCGAAATGTAAGATGGTAAGCAAAACTGTTGCTGAATGAGTGTTTTTAAAGAAAAATTATTGCTTAATGCCTGTGCAAGAAAAAGTATATCTATGGTATGAAAATGTGGCCATTGTAGCCAAGTGGTCATGGTCACGGACTCGTGCTCGGAGATTCGTGAGTTCGAGTCCTGGTGCTATTAACGACCCTCAATGTAGAGCAGATCATGCACGTTATATCTGTCGAGGCTCAAAGTCTTTGCTTTGGCATGGTGGGGACATTTGGACAGCAGGGTGCCAACTGAGGTGTCGCCCTTGTCGTTATAGTTGGAGTATTTTTGTGATATTTATCCATCATAATTTTATGTCAAATATAAAAATTTCATCATAAGTGAGTTTAAAGTTCTGAATCTTACTCCTCATGCACATTTGTATATCTGCATATATTATATTCATGTCACATTTTTCAACTCACATTGAAAGCGATAGTCATCATGCGCCAAAACATTTTACAAACTGATGCATACGGAAACGTGAGAGACGATTTTTCGTAACAAATTAATTGCGTCAGAAAACACATTCAATGTTTTAAAACTAGGGAAAATCTATTATACTGAGAGTCCATTAACAGTGAAATGATTGCGAAAACGCGCCATTGCGGTTTCAGATAACGCTATGCAGTTTAGCTCATAATGTTACGATCACACCCTCTGCAATGCAATCTGATGTGTTTTCTGAAACACTTTTAATTTTTCTGCCCACACACCCTAGCATAATCTGTTCCCATAAATGAATGGATCTTCTCCCAATAAAAGGACATCTAACATTAATCAGCAAGCACTCTGCTGATTACGGCTGATTCATATCCATTAAAACTGAACTAATGATCCCGCCCGATCTGATTAATATTATAAATTGCTCAATCCCTTCTTTCAAAACAGAAAAAGGAATAGAAAAACTTGCTTAGATTTTACTGATTCAAAATTTTGATTTTTTTTATATAAAACCCTTTATGTTTTTAAATATCTTATCTTTGTATGAGTTCCCAATTTTATCACCTTTTTTGCCTCCCCGGTATTGAAAGGCTTGAGGGCAGCTGGCACTCGCGTGTAGCAGATTACGTCACCTTTCTTCCCTTTGTGCTTTTCGCGCGCTGCGGTCTTCCATTCTGAAGAGATCTTGTCATCAACCAAGCGAGCACGAATTCGTGACAAATAAGAAGAAAATCTTCCTCCACCCCCCTTTGGTTAGGTTAAGTAATAGTTGGAGGGCCGAAATCAAAAAGGATTAAATGAGGTGTTACAATTTTTTTCCTCCATTCGATGAAATGTTTATGATAGAGTTTAAGGACCCCCTTTCTTTTTTTTTTAGATTTCGGTTGTTACCCCAGAACTTTTAAGTGTGTTTACTTACTGCTCGTCACGTGAATGTGCTTAAAATAATGTAATCCAAGAGAAATGTAAAACGGCTTGGGATTCAAAAAATATTTTATAGTTTATAGTTTTGTTTTATATATTCTGTACATGCAAAGTTGAGGAGCAAAAAACATTTTAGTGGATTTTTTAATTATTAAACAAATTCAAGAGAAATTTGGGATAAAAATATTCAAAATCATTATTAAAATGCTTATATAAAATTAATGGTACTCACTCAGAATCATGATTTATGTTTAGGAAAGTATGACAGTGTAAAAGGGATTTGGTAAACTAGAATGGTTAAGATCTTCTCTAATATAATGTATGTATTACAATGAATTAATTTTTCTAAAAAAATATGTCCTGACTTATGCATCAGAGACTTGGCCATTGACTTAACGCGATGAGGAAGCTTTGAGAATTTTCGAGAGAAAGATCTTATGCTACATTCATTTCTTTACAAACAACCTGATATTGTAAAATTTGTCAAACTACAGAGACTTAAATGGGCTGGTCATCTGGCTAGAATGAATGAATATCGAAGCCCTTGGGAGATATACCTCGAGGCAGACCCCATTAAGATAGATTGACTGTGTTGAAAAAGACCTAAAAATTTTAAAGGTCAAAAATTGGAAAACAGTTGCCAAAAGTAGAGATGCCTAGAGAAGACTTCTGGAGATGGCCAGTGCCCATCCAGGGCTGTCGAGCCATTGAAGAAGAAGAATTCTGATTTTTATGAGGTCTTGGGTAAATATATCCCACTCCTTCATCAAAGTACTCCATCGCTCCAGGAATGTCCTCAGAGGTAGAGAGCTACAATTTTTTTACCAAAAGCATCGCAATCATTCTTTGTGAGATTTAGATCTATAGATCTGGTAGGCCATTCTATCCTCTGAATAACCTCAGCCTCGAAGTATTCGTTTGATCAGTTGAACTATGTGTGGACAAACGTTATCGTATTTAGTAATGAACTGTATACATAATCTTCAGCCTCATTTATCAAAACAGTGAAAGTGCCTCCCTGAAAAACCTGCAGCTCTATAAGAAAGTCCAACATCACGCCAATCCAGATCATAATACCATCATCTCCGTTATGTTCCCCCTTTTATGATGTTGAAGGGACGGCAACTGATCCCTGGTTTTCTCTATATTTGAACACATTGAAAACCAGTGTTCAGACTGAATCTCGACTCATCAGTGTAGAAGCCCACTGTTCCTGTAATTAAGAATGTTTTCTGTACTGTGTCCGGCTGGTTCTCCTTTAACCTACTGTGAGTGTGGAATGCAGACTATTGGTCTTGTCTCATTAAGTCTTTGGTGAGTAGTATACATTGAACTGAGTACCAGATGCTTGGCTCATTTGTTAGTGGAGTAGCTGTTCCCCTCCCCCTGCACTTCGCAGTTAATGCCAAGAAGTGATCATTCTGGTTTGTGGTGGTTCTTGGGCGTCCTCAAACTGGCCTTCTGGTTATTGTTTTTGTCTTAAGGGACACTATTATCACTATTTCAAGATATTTTGAACCATTTTGCTACCTCCACTTGAAATTACCTGCCTCCTACCCCTTCCAACTACTCTCCAACGTAATCCATCATGAAGGTGTTGTCTTTGTGCTATTGTTCTCAAAAGTTTTAAAAACAATTGTAAGCCTTCAAAAACACGAGTAAAACTGATACCGAACAAAGTAATGCATGAAGTACTTATTTTATTTGTAATGGTTTCGCCTGCGCGCCTAAAGGTGTAGGAGGATTGGAAGGAACACTAGCCATAGTGCAACAACATAATCTAAATTATTCACAATATTAATCACCACACAAAATTCAATCGATCCAGTCTAAGAGACGCTCCCAATTAATCACTATGCAGACAATAAACGAGGTAAGCGAGATACGAGAAAACTTTAATACTAACCACACTTACTCAAGGCGATAAATTTGACTTCTTAGCTATTTAATCTGGATTTAATCCCAGTGATAATTCGTCACCTTAAGTAATTCAATTATCAAATATTAAATAGCGAGATTCACCTTCACTTTGCTTAATCTCTGCTCCGATAGCAGTCTATCCTATATATGTTAGTCTTAATTAACAGTATCACATTTTCTTCTTCGAAGCGGAGTTTTATAATAAAATAATGTTTAAGGACCAGAAATTTCCCGAAAGGACTATTTGTAGAAGGAGCTCAGATAGAACCGTCACATATTGATTTTCTTTATTTGCGTAAAATGAAAGAGATAGAGAGATCGAATTCAATTGGACAATTAAGAAAAACATCATTTTTTTAGTATGATTGCCATTTTTCATTAAAAAAAAACGTAATTTTTAAAAAAATCTGTAAAATGTGTTTATTTTTTAAATTTTTGTACACTAGTGTGTTTTATGTAGATATGAAGTCAAAATAGTACGAAGAATCAAAAAGACATAATTTTCCATGTAATTTGATTTCTAAATGTTATTGAAAAAGTTATAGCATTTGGAGGAGTGACAAATTCGGCATAATTTCTATCGTATATTATAGAATTCTATGAACTGGTCCATTTTAAAAAAGGAGAAATGAAGGTGATCATTACAGCCTATTATTTGAAATTTTTTGTACTTATTTTTAATTTGTGTCGGATTGAAATATATCCCGCAAGCGTTCAGCAGAGCACACAACGTTTAATTTTTGCCAATCATAAATACTTTTCAATATTTAAGTAAATTTAATTCAATATTTTTACTTTTTTTTCTTATCCACAAGTCGAATGTGGAAAAGAATTGATATTTACATTCAATCCTGGTTCAAAATGTTTGAGTACCTAATTAGAATGTCAAAGGAGCATCTTTGATTCCTTTTGGTTTTCGAAGTAAAATGGTTCGAAATGTTTCAGTTAGTGATAATACCCCTTAACTGGATTTATATAGTGTTGAATAACATTTTTTGAATTAAAAATATAAATGTGTGAATTCACACACAAAAATTTTGAATAACCTTTCCCTCCCCCCTCCTTTGTAGGTCCTCTTTGAATACTACTGAACAAAATGTCTTCACAAAATCCCACCGTTCTTGGTACAAATATTCCTTCTTTAAGTCAAAGACCTTACATACAACTCGGTATCGTTTGGGTACAAAGTACATAAAAAAACAATAAAAAAAGAACTTTTATTTCCGCCATTAGAAAGCACTGCAATCTCGGGCAAAAAACAAACAATCAAGGAATGGCCACTGTGAAAGGCACCTCCACCAATGACCATTTCGTAACGCATTCTGATTGGTTCTGTTCCACATGAGGGTCCCTTCAAATTGACTGGACGACCCCAGATGCACTGCTGCAAAGCTCCACTGATTTCTCATCCCCCTGGCAAGGGTGGCGCGCGTGCGAAGAGATGAAATGGCATTAATTAAACCAACAATGGTTCTCTCCTCGGTTAATTTTGTTTCACTTATAACACTTAGCGTCTATTTTCTTCCCTGTTGGGTTGGTGACCCTTTTGGCTATTGTTTCCGTCACCTTTGAACGGATTTCGTTGGAGAAGATTCTAGTTAAATTTGTTTGCGTTATTATTATTTTGTTTACGAATACATTAATGGTTTGAAATCCAGTCAGCGTAATATATAATTTGAAGTTTTTCTAAATCTAAAGCGTGCTTAGGAACATAGATTCATAAGTATTATTCTGAATCTGCGAAGGCTTAGATTATATAAAAACACATTAATGTTTTGATAATTTAAATAAACTGAATACTTACTTTATGGGTTTTGCTAAATCTTTTTGGAATATATTTCGCAGATAAATCTACGATAAATAAGAAATAAGGATAAAGCTTGGTTTAAAAATTAAAGTTTTTTTTAACCCTCAATTTGAATATATGAAAAAAATAGTATTTCTTGTATATTTTAGCAATTTTTAGTATTTCGCAGTTTTCTTATCGATGGAATAAAAATGATAAAGATAATGATAATGATAGTTCCAACTTTCAAATTTGGTTTTGCGGGAAAGATTTTGAAGATCTTACCACTCAGATAATAAAAAAATTTTTTTTTTATTTCATCTCCGGTACTATGTTTAATAATTCTGATATATTTTTAGGATCTGAAAAAGAGATTGACATCGTGCAAATGTATACATTTGTTCTAATAGTAAAAATAGTATGAATGTACTATTTTTTGTGCATTTCATTACTTTAAATTTTCTTAAAATATGTCAATATCTTTAATGTATTTTTTTTAATGCTTAGATTTGTATTTTAACCAGTTTCGTCATTTTTCGTACTAATTTTTTATTTAGCAGTATTTTTGAGTAAAATCATTTTAATAGTTAAATAATCAATCAATCAATCAAAAACATTGATCGGTATTAGTTTTAACATATTTTAGGACAGAGTGATGATTGTCAAATTATGACCCACCTGGAGGCCTTCATATACCTCAGATTTTCAAACAGCATAGAAATTGTCGATTTCAAATTTCTTAAAAAGAGTTCTTTTAAAAATGCAATCTTTTTTTTATTTTTATTTTATTTATTTATTTATTATTATTATTATTATTTTGCATTTATATTTGCATTTGCATTTGTAAAAATTTTCAAAGAGATGTTAATATTTTTGTATGTGCAAAATACACTAGTTGTGGCAATTTATGTACATAAAGTAATTTTTAAAACTTTTGCATTTGCAAAAAATTTAATAGACGTTAATAAATATGCTTTTAACTTTTATCTTTAAATTGCAAATGAAAAAGCTTTTTAAGAAAAACAATAAATGGAAACAGATACAGCCTCATTCACCGCTTTAGCATTAAATTATTTTCAAGATCTACTATTGTTTGTTTGTTTTAGTTTTTATTGCGTTTTGTAATAAATTATATAGGTTCACCAAATATTGTTTTCGTTTTTTTTTTAACTATCCCTAAAAAATGTGCTCATTACCGGCTTAGGTATTCCGAAATAAAAAAGGTGAGTTTTTTTTCTAGAATTGTCACACGTAGCCGAATGGTCCTGGTTGCGAACTCGTGGTGTGCGTTATGGTAGTCGAATTGTAGATTCGAACCGATGCTATTGACGAGCTGCCATATAAAAGGACTGATTCCTTTTTTTCTGTCGAGGCTCAAAATCCTTACGTTAGCGTGGTGTGATAGTCTGGAGATTGCAATCTTTGCCCATTGGTGTGGTGTGGAAGTTAGGAGAAGGGAATGCAAGCTCTGGAGTCATCCTTGTCACTTGACCATGGTTTAAATTTAAGAGGTCCATCGCCAATATCCCTCGTGAAGCGTTAACAGGGTCCGGCATATTAACACATCGCTTGTTTCGAAAGGCAGTTACAAACAAACAAAACAAGATACAGAAAAAAGTCTTTTATTTGTGAACAGCAAATAATATGCCATTTTATATGAATTGGTTTTAAAAATTATGTCCTCTAAATGGCGTCCTCCAATGGTGACATATTGACGAAGTCTTTCCCGAAAGTTGTCCATAGTTCCTCGCATCATTTCCGGTGAAATGGCGGCCACTGCCTGGGTTATTGTCTCATTTAGTGCTTACAGGGTTGCAGGACGATGTTTGTACACTTGCGCCTTTAAGTGTCCCCAAAGAAAAATATCCCAAGATGATATATATATAAATCAGGTGACTTCCCTTAGGGGCCAGGTGATATCTCCTTGCAAAAGGGAGAAGTCGTCCAGGAAACAACACTCTCAGAATGACCAGCAAACGCCGCGAAATGTGAGCTATGGCTACCGTCTTGTTGGAACCAGATTTCTGTTTCATGATCCCCAAGAAACTGGTTTAACTTTGGTCGGAGAAAGATCTCGATCATGTGATAGTAACGACCTGAAGTAATCGTTACCGTTAATTTATCTTCGAAAAATAACGACCCCACACACCAAATTCAGCAACGGCGCACCAAACTGTAACACAAGAACTGTGAAGTGATCGTTCGTGAAGCAGCTGAGGGCTTTCTGTTGTCCAGTAGCGAAAATTTTGCTTATTCACAGTACCTGACATGTGGAAGTGGGCCTCATGAGACGAAATCAAAACAGCGCCAATGTTCTGAAGAACTTTCGGGAAAGACTTCGTCAATGTGTCACCATTGGAGGACGCCCATTTAGCGGACATAATTTTAAAATAATTGATGTAAAATGGTATCGTAGTTGTTGTTCTCAAATAAAAGACTTTTCTATGTATCTTGTTTTGATTTTTTGTAACTGCCTTTTGTGAAACAGGGGAGATTAATATGTCGGAGCCTGTAGTGCGGCGTAAACATAACTCTCACTCTCACTCCGATGGTGTCCTCACTTGACTGAGGCTCAAAATTACAATATCCGTCGCCAATGGCTCTCGTTGGTTCTGAAAGCGACGTTCATAAACTATTACTCACAATTCAACACTTCTTGCTTTCAGTTTGTGGCCGCGGTAGCCTTGTGGCCATGATCACAAAATCATGGCCTGTGTGCCATGAGTTCGAACCCTAGTGCCTCTGAAGACCCGCCGTGAAGAGGGGCTGAAGCACGTTACGCAAGCCGTGGCTCAAAGTCTTCCCGCTGGCATTGTGTATTATTCTGAAGAGGGGTGCCAGCTCAGGTGTTGTCACTTGACTGAGGTTCAGAATTACGTGGTCCCTCGCAATAGCCCTTGGAAGCTTCATAGTGCGACGTTCTGACTCATTCATCTTCCTCACTGGCAAAGGGATCAAGATTACAGGGTCCGTCGCCAATAGGTTCATTGTGTGACATTCATAAGCACTCAGTACAGAATCTTGCTTTTAGTTCAGATATTCCGTACTAAATCTCTCTCTCTATATATATAAATGGATGTTTGTATATATGACCTCGCTTCACTCCAACATCGTTCAACCGATTGCTATGAAAATTGGCTTGAAAATGTGTTTTTTGTGGAGAAGGTTTTGTGCTATTCTCTTTGTTGCAGCTCCTCACCAGGTGGCGCTACAGCAAAGCAACTTTTGTACCACTCAATTAATAGCCAAGTTGCCAAAGTGGTAGCAAAAAATGATGCCAACTTGGCTCTATCACCAACATTTCGCTATGTTTCATTTGAATCGCCATTATAATGCAAGGAACGGCGTTGCTTGCGAATATTACAATTTTAACATAAAATAAATATAACAGAAAGTAATATTAACATATTACTCATCCAAATATAAATTATTTATTCTATTTTAAGCGTTCATTACAGAAAATTTGTAACAATGTGTTACTTTTGTAACAATGTGTTTCAATGTGTTTTTTTGAGATCACCTTTGGAAGGTATTATCAAACATCGACCCACAAGAGTGTTAATAAAAAATTGTTTTTTTTTCCAGCTTCAGACTTAAAATTTAACAAATATGGTTTGTTGTTCAGATGAGATATGCAACAAGCTTTTTTTAGTGTGTTTAATTTGAAATTCACGTAAAATTAACTCATTAAAAACTTCTTTATCCTTCAATCTGTATTGTTTAATTTTTCAATTCACCCGTGCGAAGAACGGCTAGTGTAAATCTATGACATGAGACTAAAAAAGTTTGAACAGGGGATGATCAAAAATTTCTCTCTTTGTAATCTGATTTATTTACATTTTATACTCTGGTGTCGGTTTTTTTTCCTTCTCCGATACAAAATTCCAATTGTGTGTAAGGTCTTGTCCCATACCTTACACACGTTGAATTGTTACATTTCGCTTGTTTTATGAAGATCTCATAACTCGTCTCTCGCCTGGAAATTTCTTTTCTCTCAAATCGGGGAGGACGAAAACAATTGTAAATCAATCACAACCGCGATGCGTTATATTTGTTTCACTTTCACTTAATTCTCGGAACCCGTATTTCACTTCGCCCGTTGCACTCAGTTGGGCATTCAAGGACATTCGTGGCCAACGAGGTGTAAAAGGTAAGGCTTCTCTCTCGACAGCTGCTAACATATGCACTGAGTTTGAGGTATAAATATTTACGACTTCGCAAGAAATCTGTTACAGAACGTAAACAACGCAGTCGTTTTGGTCTAGAGTTTTGTGGGAATACAATACATATTCATCGAAAATGACCGATCCACTTGCTTCTTTTTCAATTCCCTACTATTAGTTCACTCTCTTTCTCTATTTCTCTCTCTCTCTCTCTCTGTATATATACAAATATATTTGTTCAAATTTTTTATACTTTTTATTTATCCATTCAAGTTAAATACATTTTTAAACTTGTAGTGAATGATACTTGATGTTCATACAGTTTTTTTTTCAAATATTAATTCATTAATTAAATTAAAAAATAAAAACAAAAATTAAATTGTCCAACAGTATATACTTATAGGAGAATCGTTCGTTGTGTCCCTGTAGCGCATTGGAATTTTAATCCAAAGGTTGTGGGTTCGAATCCCACTTTGGATGGTCTAATTTCTGAGAATGGGATTTCTTTTTTTTCCTAAACTATTTTATTAGAATAATTATATTTAATGAATGAATAAATGTAACAAACAAAAAAAATAGTCCACCACCCTATATAGAAAGCAGAATGGAAAATTGCAAGGAAAATCGCTTTCTATTTCGTCATTTAATATTGTGATTCTGTCATATGTATATACATATTTATATTAATCGTAATTATTAAATAAAAAGTAACTAAAATAAAATTTTGTTTGTTGACCTAAGTGTGTGACTGTGTGTGACCTGTGTGTGACTTGAATTTTTTATTATATTACTTGTTTACTGTTAAATCGTGTTAAATACTCGTGAGGGAGGGGGGGGGGTTGATACATCTCTATTTTAGTGATATAATTATCAAAATTCATGCATGAATTGTGTTTAAAACAAAGTAAAAAGTGCAGATAAATATTCAAAGCGTCTTTAATTATTGATGCTAGTACATTATTGTTATAATAATTAGATATGAACTAACTTCTAAAGTAGGTGGAGAAAGACTTACATTAAGTGCATATGAAATATTTCAATCAAAATCTTCAGTAACTGCTGCAGTGCAGAATAAATAATCACAAGAAATATATGAGTAAATCTTGTTTCTATTCATCTTTGTAATTTTTACTCACCACTGTATTCTTACAATTTTGAAGTAATGCTAAGAATTCAAAACCTTTTTGAAATCGAATCGCCCTTAAATGATGTGTGATCTCAAACTGTTTTTAACCCTTTCACAACTAAGGGAAACATTTTTCTTTTTTACAAATTGGTGATAGCCGTATTTAATTATAACTTTATCCACATTTCTTATACATAATATCAAAATAAAACGTATACCGACCGCAATTACGAAAACTGAAACGTTTTTTTTTCGGGGGGGGGGCTGACAAATCATTTAGGGTCAATGATAAAGCATTCATTCACGAACTGGTTTCTTATTGTAAAGGGTCTATTCGCGTTCGTCCTACTAATAGTCCTCTTGGGGAATATTGGGTCTTTTAAAATTATTCTACTGAAAACTTTCCTCCTCCGAAGAAGATGTGATTATGCAAATCAAGGCTTATGTTTAAAGAATAAACTTTCGAGTAGAAGAGAGAGAGAGAGAGGTTATACTGCTGAAGGATAGCAATGATTTTGATTAGCGTGAAGCTAGGCTAGAGAACTTCGTAGCTTATTTGATTTGGTCAATTAAGTGTTAAACTGGAAAAGAACGATTTGAATTAGAAGGTGTATTGCTCGGACGTAAGTGATCCGATTAATTGTTAATTCTAGTATCTCGTCTTGCCTGTCTATTGCTTCCCATATTTATCAATTGGTGCACTTCTTAATTTGGGTTGTTGTATTTGAGTCGTTGTTGAGAATAGTAAATAAATTGTGTTGTTTTGACCTATGCCCAGTTTTCCTTCTAACTCTCGTACACTAATAGATAGATGGGACAGTCTATCCATTACATTATTACTTATTTCAGTTTATTGTGTCGTGTAGTAATATATTACTGGGTTTTCTCACATGTTTTATGTTATACAGAAAGTATAATTTTATGCTAATAAAGAATATTTGAAAAAAAAAAAAGCCTGATAAAAACTACACATTGATCTAAATTAAATTGACACATTGATCCAAAGAAAGAAAATTGTTATACTTTTCTTCTGTTTTGTTTATTTTACATCTAAGCAAACTAAAGTAAGCAGTTACAGTCGCGGAGGGGGGGGGCAGGATTCTAGGAGGACCAAAGCCTATTATTATGGTTTACCAATCCTTTGTAAGATGCAGTTTGGGGCCACGAAGCTGACTTTGCAGGAGGCCCAAATATTCTCCGTTATGCTCCAAATATTCACTGAGTTACATACTAATGTTTGACTCTTCATAGTGTTATATAGTCCTAAAAATTCAAGTTCAGATTCTTTGACCAATCGCATATTCAGTAAATCTAATGAGATATTTGAATAAAATGAAAAAAAGATAATTTTTTTCCTCTTGTTTACGTTAAGTGCTGTAAACATACGCTGAACTCTTATCGTGTTTCCGCATTACGTTTTTCATACGTTTTCTGGCAGTCGTGCAGAAAACAAAATAACGTAGTCTTTAAGACTTACGAATATACTTTGAGAAGCGAACTGTATATCATTTCCGTGATAAATTAATCATTAGGGTTGCTTTAGACATCGTTTTCTGCGAAGTGCAATGTACAGAGTTGATGTGGCGCCAGTTCTCAACGAAAAAAATTCTTACGTGCTTTTCAGTAGTCGGTTAT
>BMAO01031915.1:0-90118 GCA_019973975.1 Trichonephila clavata | reverse complement strand
CATGTTATGGTGGTCATAAATCTTGAACTGGCTTTATTAGCTGCCTAATTTGCCGAAAGCAATAGAATTCTGAGAGTTTCACCCAAGAAGTGCATCCTCTAACCCCCTCCCCCTCATTGTCCAATTCACAAGAAAGATCTTCAATATCCCCTTTCTAATTGAGTGGAGTTGTCTCGCGTACCCGTGTCCTTGAACTAGTCAACGTTCATTTGTAGTGTTGATCCGTCGTATTTGTAACTTCGTTTCTTGCAGCTAAGATATAAGTGCATAACAGCAGTTAAAACATAAGTGCTTGAGTATCAAACAAAAAAATTTCTTTCTTCACGAAGTGGATAAAGGTGTCAAGAAAAAGGATATTGTTTCAAAATTTGTTATTCCTCCAAACAGTTTATCAACTATTATAAAAAATAAAGATAAGTTACAAAATTTCATTTCATCGAGTTCTTGTTCAAAACGTTTGAAAACATGTGTCTATAAATATGTGGATGAGACAGTTTTGAAGTGGATACATGCAATGCCGAATAAAAATGTTCTGATCTCTAGACCTCTAGTAATAGAGAAAGCTCTTTAATTTGCAAAGGCATTGGGATACGACCAATTTCTAGGTAGCAACGGATGGCTTGGAAAATTTAAGAAAAGACACGGAAAAATAAGCTTGAAGGGGTTTTTGGTGCATTGCAAAGATGTGAGGCGTATTATGAAAGAAAGCATTTTTTTTTCAAACAAAATTAACAGATTTTATGAGTAATTAAATTTAAGGACGCATGTGGGAATGTATATTTAGAATTTCTAGTTATAAAATTGTGTATGTTTAAAATTATTTGTATGCTTTAAATTAGAAAATGTCCTTAAAATACATTCATTTTTTAATATAAAATTATTTTCTTAATGTTAGAAATACAGTATTTTCCTCGACATTATTTTTCACTTGCAATTTTTCTTATATGTAAAATAAATAGAAATAATTTAACAAAAATGTGTGACAAATTACTTTTTTAATATATAGTGCTTATGAATTTAAAATTTGTTTTAAGTTATTTATAAAGTATATTGAAAGATGAGCATCTATATAACGAACTTTTTTCCGGACTTCATTTGATAGAGGTCCGAACGGATATATATATATATATATATATATATTGTTTACAAGATTTCTTTACCCTGCAAAAGTTATTTGACTATGTTAAGCGTTTATTAGGGAGCAAACCGTATCAAAATAATTTTTGAAATTAGTAAAAAAAAATTAGTTGTAAAAAATGGGGGAAATTGTAGAAAAAAGCAAAGTTTTATTGTAAGTCCATAAATTTTTCGCATCGACCTGAAATCATATATTCTTAGTTTTATTAATGTCGAAATGGTTAAACCAGAAAACATTCACCAAGTTGTGATTCATTAATGTCTAGAATTGAAGGAAATATTCTTTATATCTTCTTAAATATTCTTCCCATCCACTGAAAACATTTTGCTTAGAATTGAACGAGTGGAACATCTTATAAAAGTATATACAATCTGTCAGAATCTCTCTGAAAAAGGCGTTATTTTTAAAATTTTCTGACGATATACCGAGTAACATAAATACTGTTATTTCCCTATCAAGAATGTTATTTTGTTGTTAAATTTAAATTCAAACCGATTAACTAAATTCACAAATAGGTAAAACTGAACAAAATATAAGTGAACATTTGCACATATTTTTATAATGAATTATTTTGCTGTCTACACATTTTATTTTTGAATTTTTAACTTTTCTTTCGTGTTTTCAACTGAAAACATGAATTTAAATGTACTTAAGTTAATTTAGGAAGACATCAAGTAAAAATTCCAGAAGATGTACCTTATGATAATTCTAGAATAAAAAAAATTGTAATTCCAACTCACAATTAGGAAACTGCGCGAAGTATTTCAAGTAAAAGTATTCTTTTAAGAAGAGATGTTAATCATATTACCAACATTAAATGTTCAAAAAACTTGAATAATTAACGTATAAATTACTGCTTTTTTTTAAAGACCGTCACACCATGACAGACGAAATGAAACATAGCGTAAAAAGTCATGAAACCCTTATTTTATTTAAGATGTTTCATTTGAATTTTTGAGAACATTACAGATAAAAGATTAATTTAATGAGCATATAATTCAAATGACTTGCTTTATTAGTAGTATATATCTTTTTCTACGGCATTTAGGAACATGAATAATAAAGAATCAAGGGATGTTTCAGGGAAGAGAAATTTGCTTTGTTGATGTTTCAAGAAAATTGTTTCTAAAATCTAGAAATATTCAATACACTAATGGAACAAAAAAATCCCAATACCAAGGAAAAATTATAGTGCACTAATAAAATTTCAACAATGCATTCCTTGGGACCACTGATGCCAACAGTCATCCAATGAAATAATATTTGTATATTAATATCATAATTAGTAGTAATATTAATATTCCAATATTATAATTCATTGATATTAATAATAAAATAGGGAATCTCATTATACTAATTATATATGTAATACATAGTTGATATTATCTAATTAAATATGCATAATATAATCAATATATAATAGTGACTAATATATTATAAATGCTTCCCCAAAAAAGAGGGATTCTAACTAGAGATATTTGAAGTATTTTTAATCAAAAAGATCTTAAGAATCTCGGTTAATTAATTTGATGCAGTTCCTATAATCTTTTAAGTGAAAAAATTTAAGAGCATAAAACTTTCATTTATTAATGAAACAGAATTTTTAAATAAAAAGGGAGAATTTAATAAATGGCAAAATTTTAGAATAAATCTAAATATTAAAAGCATCAAACTCACGTAAAAGTATAAAATGTTTAAGAAATACATTAATCAAAAATCTTTGCGTGAAGATAACACTTGATTAATTGAGATATAAATTTATAAAGATATTTTTGAAAGCGCGAAACCTTAAGCAAGGTTATTTGTTAAATCATTTGAAAAATAGTTTCAGGGACGTTGAACAAAAAAAGAAACATGTGTTTAAAAGGACATAAAAAAGCAAGAAATTACTTTAGCTAATATAGAAAAAGTCATATAAGTTTCAAAAATTAGAAAAAAACTTCTAAATTTAAACAGAAATGAGTGAAAAAATACTCCTTTTTATTAAGATTTAACACCGTACGTGCCATTTTTTAATTAAAGTAAAATGAAGAAAATTGTCATAAAATGTAATTGCATAATTTGTAATTTAAACGAGCTTTAATTTTGGGAAATTAAGCGGAAATACCTAGCTTGTTTTGTAAAAGTTTCTGTTGGCTAACTAATTGGTAGGAGAAAACGCAAATAAGGCATAAAGTTTTCTTCTAATAAAGATATTTGCACTGTTTACTGTTTAAACATCCACAATATTTAAACATTAACTGTATTTTAGTGTGAATTAAGAAAAGAATAGCTTTCAACAGATAACATTCAATAGATAATAATTCAATAGATAACATTTTAAAAATGTTATGATTTGTTTATAGCAACTGTATTCAAATGCAGATATTCAAAACTTCCTTAACTTTTTAGAATATCTTAAAAACATAATAATTAAGGACAAAAAGACATATTTCTGTAAGAAATTCATTTTTCTTTTAGTAAAGGTTTTTTTATTCAAATCAAGTGCACTTCAAATTTTCGGTAGTTAAAAAGGGCATTATTTTTCATAATGGATTTCATTTTCATGTGTAAAATTTATGTATTTTACTTAATAAGAAATGTCAGTTATCAAAAACGGATTAGAATTTTCTTACGACTTTTCAAAAATTAATCTAAAATTGACTAATTATCTAGGTTTAATAACTTTGCAGTATCTGTAAACAACCACGAGAAACTTATTTTCGTCTGTTAAACCTTACTATCCATATTTTGACTAAATATTTAAAGAATTTGGATTTAAAAAAAGGGTTTTCATCAAATAGCTTTTTTAGTAGGGGGAGGGGGAGTTATCTCTGAAATTTCTTCCTTACGTTTTTTGCTTAAAACTCTCATTGTTTGTTATCGACATGCATAATTTGGAAGTTTTAACTTCTAAATCAAGCCCTCAAAAAATTAAACTTTATGCATCCATAAATTGTGTATTCACTTTCCTTAGCAATATAAGCTAGATTTCCCCTCTCCTCTGGTCTAAAAATTGATTGGAAGAGAAAGAAACCCGTCTGACCGAGAGAGGGAAAGTAAGTTTCACTGGACAATAAAGAGATAAAAAGTTATGAATCCGAAATGCTGGGCTATGAAGCTAGTTTATTTAAATTTTCGTAACTGTATACCGCTGATATTGTGTTATTCAGAATAATACATTTTAATGTTAATTTAATTAAATCATGATTTAGTAAATTCTCTCAGTCAACTTCTTACTGTAGGAAACTTTTTCGTAGCATATTTCACAAATATTTCATTTCATATTTTTGATTTAAGAAACACATTGTTGCACTCTAATATGCATTGGGTTTTTGTGTAAAATACACAATAAAACTGAAAACATTTTCCGAAAGAGTTGATACAGATATAATTAAGGTAAAAGATTTATCTAGCATAAAGCTGCAAATAATGTCATCAAAATCTTTACTCATTATTAATAATTTCCTATGAAATAGAAAACCTTACAAAAAGACTCAATAACCCATTATTAGAAAAGACCAATAAAATATACAAAGTAATATAAAATTACATATAAGTTTTCATGAAAATATATAACTACATAAAAAGGTTTTATGTCTATTATAACTATATATTTAACTTTCCCAAAGAATCCACTAGATCCCACTGAAAATTGAAATTTATTCAATTTAAAACACTCTTTTAAATAATTGATCGAGCTTTCTAGATTTTTCTTGAAAAAATAAAATTTTCTTGGTATCCATTAGTATCTCGAAGTTTTGAAGATAAGAGTTCTTATACCGAGGACTTATGTCTCTCTTGGGTATCCTGAACTTGGATTAGTGAAAAGGAATCATTTAATTTTATTTCCTGCCCTTACATCTAATTAGAACATTTGTCTTCCTCTTTCAAATTCATAATAGGAAATTCAGTAATTGTACACTAATCCTCAAGAATGATTCAATTCACATTACTTTATTTAAAAAAATAGCACAGTCAATGCATAAAAATATTTTATTAGAGTTCAATATAAAGTTTTATTTCTGTTAAATGTTCCTTTGTCATTTAAATCAACGTGCATTATATTTGTCATGATAACTCCTTTTTGACTCCACTGCCTAGTTTTATTAAATATCTTATCTTCTACATACATTTTAAACTTTTTTTCATTTGTGTATGCATGAGAGTAAACCTTTGCGAGAAAGGCCATAGTCTTAACTTTATTTTTAATGAAAAGGTGGTAAAACAAAATATTCAGGTATCACTGCCTGTAAAAATGCATTATATCTCTGTAATATGTAATATTTCAAGTAGTATATTATTATGTAGGTTCATTTTTTTCCGTTTTGGTTTTGTGTTTGATTAGTGCTATTAAATTTGATATTTATAAAACATGATTATTAAATAAAAAATTTATATTAGTTTTCTTTACGTTCTATTTTTCATTTTTGTTGCTGCAGAACTAAATAACATAGAAATCCATGAGATTACCATGTTAATCAAGAATATTATTTTTAATAAAGTAAAATTGATTTATTATGAATAAAAAGTTAAATTAAAAAATGTTGTTAATAAATCAATGTGTCGCGTGCAGATATGATAATAAGTAAAGAAGGTTGCAAAATAATTTGCAACAACTTTTTTCGTAATTGGTGTGAAACATTTACTCTTAAAATTAACAACAAAAACTAAACAAATTTAAATTTTAATATTTATTTGCGGGTCATTTCCTCTGAATTTATTAAAGATTTTTTTGCCATTTAAAACTGATGTTTGTTTTGCGAAAGTTGTAAAAACTGAAGCTGTACCAGACCAATTCTGAAAGAAAATAAACCAACGTAGCTGGAGACTCCTTTCAAAACCTTTGGATCCATTATACTGCCTTAGAATTATCATACATTACCATACCGAAACGCTAAATTTTTGTCGGAGAATTTTTCAAAGTAATATCCTGCCTTTTAGTGTTCCTGTGACAGGTGTTTTTTGCTTTATTCATAAACCAGAAAAACTTAACACTGCCAAACGCTTGCTTTTCGGAGAATTTCTTCCCTTCAATGTGTTGTGTAACACGAATGCTTTCCTGAGTGTTTTTCGATCAAGGTATGTTTCGATGATATTGTCATGATTTTGATACAAATCAGAATTTTATGTGTTACTATGAAACTAAATATAGTTACAGAGCATGAAAAAGAAAAACAACATAGAAAAATGTTCCTATGATAATAATTCATTGTACAAATGATGAAAAACTAATAAAAGAATGAAAACTAATGCGAATATAGAAGTATAAAATATAATACAAACAACAAATTAATTTTTCTCTTCCTTCCAATTCAAAAACAAAATATTTACATTTGCTATTGTAAATTTATTTTTAACGTTAAAGAAGAATTTAATTTAGTTTTATCGAATAACGTTTACAATTAAAGAATATTAATTTAAGAGAACTCAATGCAAAATATCAGTTAATTACTAAAAATGCAATATATTATTTATTAAGTTTATACTATCAAAGCTGAAAGGTAAATTCATCATAAAATTTTGTTAAAAACAGAAATATGTTTTTCATTACGTATTCATCCCATTTTTCCATTAAACTTATGTATGTGTTTTATATAACTTCCGTGTAGATTAATCTTTTATGAAATAAACAGATATTTAATGTTTCTTGAACTGATTACACTGGTCAACATGATTTTTGTCTCATGAGTACCATAGTTGTACTTAATGCAGTTTTTTATCCTGTTTTCAAACATGTATTCGGAATTTCTCCATCACCAATAGTTTTTTTTTAAAATTTCAATTAATGTATTTAAATATTTTTTCTAATAAATGACATTTGACCATCGTAAAATAAAAACTCCTAGAGCATTGTAAATGTGATGGAACCACATGAGCAAACTCAAATGGTATTGCTACTGTTGTGCAAGTTCAGACATGCACAGACACTTTGGCACCAGACACAACAGACAGGCATAGACATGGTCTAGACTAGCATGCATTCATTAGAACGATGTCAGTGATGAGATAGTAATGAACCAGTAAACACGTAATTGTGAGTGCTTTGTGTCTGTATTGTTGTATGTTACGTATTTACAAATTTATTTCTTTTAATTTGTTGTTAGTTACAAAACTAACAACTTTTGTTATATATGTGACGAAGTAACTCTCAAATCCCAAAGGCGAAGCCTTACTCCATTAGTAAAAAAGTGTTATGAACTTTATTTTGGGTGTTAAGTGGGGAACCAAACAAAGACCTGGGCCCCACATATCTGTTGTTTATCGTGTAGTAGGCTTCTCACTGCTTGGAAGAATGGCACAAGCCATTTGCTATCCCAATGATTTGGAGGGAATTCAAAGATCACTCCTTTGACTGTTATTTCTGCTTAACAAACATTAAAGGGATTAGGTCAAAATCAAAATATACAGTGGTGTACCCTGACTTGCAATCTTCAATGAGACCAGTTCCACACAGCGAAGAATTGCCCATACCAAAGCCTCCAGAATATGTGACATTAGATGAAGAGAGCTTAGATTCCGATAGAAGTAAGGAAGAAGAAACAGTTTGTAGTGATACAACTTTTGAACCAAGCTGTTCAGCTGAGCCTCATTTATTGACTCAAGAAGATCTTAACGATCTCATACGAGATTTAAAGTTATCCAAAAAGCAGTCTGAAGGGCTTGGTTCGCGGCTAAAAGGATGGAAACTTCTTCAAAAGAATACAAAGATATGTACTTATCGTAGTCGTCATTCTCAATGTAAAGACTATTTTTCTGAAGAAAATGGCTTAGTGTTTTGTATTGACATTTCTTCTCTTATGGAGACATTTGGTATTGAACATAACCCTATAGAATGGCACTTGTTCATTGATTCCTCCAAAACAAGTTTAAAAGCAGTGCTTCTGCATAATGGAAATAAATTCCTATCAATACCTGTGATTCACTCTGCTAATATAAAATAAACTTATGAAAACTTTCAATTTATACTAGCAAAGCTTCAATATGCAGTGTATGAATGGAATATTTGTGGTGATTTGAAGGTAATTGCACTTATTCTTGGTCTGCAGCTTGGTTACACAAAGTACTGTTGTTTTTTGTCTTTGGGATAGTAGGGACAGAAAAAATTATTACATCAGAAAAGAATGGCCTAAACGCGAATCATTCATTCCTGGACAGAAAAATGTGAAACATGACGCATTGTGTAATCCTAAAAATATGTATCTACCTCCATTACATATCAAACTAGGATAAATGAAGAATTTCGTGAAAGCCATGGGCAAAACTCCTGGTTTCATGTACTTAAAACAGAAGTTTCCTAAAATTAGTGAAGCAAAAATTAAAGAAGGGATATTTGTGGGTCCATAAATACGATCATTAATGCATGATGAGAAGTTTGAGGCAAGCATTCAAAATTGTAACTCACAGTTTTTGGGGAAATCTAAAGGCGGAAAATTACAGTGATATTGTTCATGATCTTATAACATCTTATAAAAATTTGGGCTATAATATGTCCTTAAAAATGCACTTCCTGCACTCGCACTTAGATTTCTTCCCGGAAAATCTTGGTGCAGTGAGCGATGAGCACGGAGAACGCTTTCCTCAGGAGATTTCAGCGACAGAAAAGAGATATCCTGGCAAATGGAATGCTAATATGCTGACCGGTTATTGTTGGACCATCAAGAGGGATACTCCACAGGCAAAATGTAAAAGAAAATCGTGATTTAGTAATTTCTAGGTGAGTCCGAATGTTCGAATGTTGTGTACTTAAGAATGTAGAAAATATTAAGGTATATCAAGTTATAAATGCCTGTCTCTCGAAAACCTTGCGTGATGAAGAAAAATCAATATCATATTTGAATTCAGGAGAAAAAAATTCTATCAGAATCACATATTTTTCTTTGTGAGACAAAAAATTGTTTCTTTTTTGTTGCCCAGTGTTCTTTTTAAACTTCAGGTTTAGCATTTGTGTAAAATTTATATAATAAATAAATGGAAATATTCTTTGTAGCTGTTAAATGTTTTTTCAGGTATTAAATGGAAAATGAGTCAAATAATTATTACTGATTCATTACTCCGTTTTGTGCAATACCTTTGGCGACGTTAAATAAGGTTACTAAAATCATAAATGTGCCAGGAATATTCGATTATTTCTATTACATGAATTAGAAGAAAATTAATTTCTGATTAATTACTTACATAATCATCTTGAGTCACAAAAATCTTATTAAGTAATAAGAGCATTTAAAATAATTAAAAAAAGTAAGAAGGTTTTTTTAATTAATAAATTTATTGCTGTAGTTCAACGATAACAACACATTCATTTGTTAATAACTCAGGGGTCGATACAGAACTTGTTTTTAAAAACGCCTAACATCTTTCTTGATTAAGTATTTTTATTTTTATTTTTTTATATAAATCACCTTTGACTTTTAATTTTGATTTTGTGATAAACCTTATTAAAGCAAATACTGCAACATATACTAGTTTCCTCTTGTTAATTAACACAATTACAATCAAAATTAACATTACAAAGTGATAGAAACTGTAGCACTAATAATACATCGATACCGTTTTTATACTTCAATTATTAAATTCATGTTTGCTAATCAGAGGAACACAAAATTTATTATTAACATCAACGTAAGCAATTAATTATTATTATCATTTCACTATTACTTTTTTTCAAACATTATTATACATATTTACTCACCACTAATCTGAAGAGAAACTAGTCTTTTGCAACTTTTTTCAAAAAAGGATATAAATTTATATATCAGACTGTAAAGGAAAACTCATACTATCAGGATTTTGATAACATTAACCATAGCCATATTTTTAATATTAACCATATTTCCACTTTGATAATATCTAAACTTTAATCTCATTAAAGCCTTACAGAAATAGCATGCTTTCCAAATAAATATTTTCGTGCTGAATCTGTTTAATTAATAGAGCATTATACAAAGTACAATATTCGTGTTCAGTTTGAACGCATTTATCTTCATCTAGATATGAAGTAAAAACATTTGAACAAAAGCCGCACTAGCTTAGCATTATTATTTACAATTCTTGTTATACTTATAAACTATAGACGAATACATTTTAAATTCAATTAATAAAAATCTGAACCTGCAAAGTTGTCTTGAAAACCAATAGTAAACTTTTTTTTACAGATAAATTACGAATTTCGGAATCAAATTTATAATTTATCATGATTATCCACTAAAGATGTCTTACGCTCATTTTTTCTCTTAACGTTATTAAAAATCATTTAACCATTCTTTTTTTAATGAAATTTTAAGGATATCAGTAACTCTTAATTTTTGTTACTTTTTGTTATTTTTGTTACCTTATAAAACGATTATAAGCTAGGGGATTTAGCATTTATCAAATAAATGATAAAGTTTGACAAGAATTTGACAGAAACTCTATCAAATATTACTATTCAATTAAATAAAAAGCAATTTATATAATATCTTTTATTACATTTTTATATTTTACACTACATACATTTATATACTTTATAGGGCAACATTCAAATGTATTGCAACATTTTGCTTTAAAACAACATAACTATGGACAGAAAAAACTACAACACAAATTGTAAGCATCCTTGATGTATAAATTATTGTAATTATGCATTAAATTTTGTGCCTAAGTGTCTGTGTACATGTGTGCTTTCGTGTTTTCAATAACCATCAAAGTAAAGCTTACAGAAATATTTTATATTTCTGTGGAATCTGGAAATCTAAAAATATATTAAAGATTTTTTCAGGACATTTTAAAATATTTTCCATTCTTCTGAAATATTTTTTGGAAGAGCATACAAACCAATTCGCAAAGGAAATAGAAAATAGTTTTTCTTCAAATACCATAAAATATAAATTAGGGCAATTCTAGACTGAATAGCAAAACATGTTATTAAGTTTCTGTAACGTATGAATTTGACAGGAAATTTTTTTTTAAAAGTCTTCCCTTACCATATGTAAATTTTGAGCTACCCTGTCGTTTTCTTTAATGGGCTTCAAATGGGTTTTAGAGCTATGAAAAAAAATATATAGTTCGAACAGTTAGATTCAGTGTATGACATTTCAATTTCTGATTTTTTTTAGACTGGCGGCGAAATAAAAAGGAGTTTTTTTACTAAGTTAATAGTTTAATTTAATAAAAAAAACTCTTAATATTCAAATTGTATACGAATTAAGTTTTTTCAACAAACCACTTAAGAAACAACTATACGAAACTAAAATAAATAATCATCAATCAACAATTCTTAAAAAGTTTAAATATCTATTCGATACGTTTTGAAACAATCATATCTAGTACATCTATCAACAAAAGAGTAATTAAATAATTTTAATTTAACTCTAAATTAATATATATATTTGGTTATACATACTTAATACACACTTACATACAATGTGTGTGTCGGAGGGTCTCTATAAAATATAAATTGTTGAATTGTTGCGGATGCTACCTCGAGAAATAGGAATTACGTGTTTTTGAAATATCTTGATTTTTTTTACTTCTATTCATATAAGAGAAACGTAATTATATATTAACGGATTTATTTATGAAATTTCTAAGGAAAACATTTATTGAAAAATTAGGCACACAGAATATTATTACGCTTTTTTTACACAGAAGTACGCTTTTTTATAACGTAAAGAGTAGAAAATCTCAGATCACACAAAATAAAATCTGAGCCACCGTAAAGGGTTCAACAGTGCAAGTCCTAGTAGGACGATTTTCTGAGTTAATCAGTGTAAATACAACATTCTATCTCTTTTTCTTTGCTCCTGATATATACATATAAATCATATACATTAATTCTAATCAATTTGTATCGTCTAGATTGAATTTGAAGAGTCAATGCTTTGTTATGATGTCAGCAGGTATTTCATCTGTGGAGACACATTTATATTTCTTTTCTAATGTAAATATCCTATATGATGTAGCCTCCAACTTCAAAATATTTAGTTCATGAGTGGTGCATTGAGTTTTTCATAATCCTCCGTGCATTTTAATAGTCACAGTACATGATGGTAAAAGATTCAAGCCCGAAATTTCAAATCTTTTAAAAATAAACATAAGCAAGCAACTTATTTAGCTAATTCTTAAAACTCTTATGTATTCTAATTCGTGAATAGCGTGTTATTGTATTTTCAGCAAGTATGAAAATTAGCCTATATACGATTTTCTACATGTTAAATCAAATATACGGTCACCATCTCCTTTTCGAGCTTTTTCGGTTTTATATTTTCAACCAAAGTTTTACATTTTTTTTAAATGTGTAAGCTTCTTTTTTAAATACATATGCTTTGCAGTTAACCAATGTGGTTCTTAAGGATTGTTATCGAATTGGCTCAGATGACTGATTGCGTAACTAATATATTATCTAAAAAATACAGAAAAACATATAAGTGGACCAATTGGATAACGATATGGTAAGTAAGCCATTTCTTTTTTTCAGTTAACGGAGACATGCCTTTATTTAATTTTACACTAAGATCTAAAGGAGTTGATACAGGTTTGCATCTTACATATCCGACATTTTTAAGATATTATCCAGCTCTTTTCTGAGATAAACTTATAGCATGATTATTTATAGTTTAATTAAATTCAGTTTCAAGACTGTGAAGAACTTTGCCTATATCTGTAACACTGAATTCTCTATAGCATATACTTTAAGTTCAGTATATAAATTAGTTGTTTGTAGCAATAATGAAATAAGTAATCATATATATTTAAGAGCTAAGCTCACTGGGATAAATAGACAAAATAATATCAGAGTTGGACTTTTGAGCTCCATTTTTGTATTTCGTCATCTGGTTTTACTGTTATTCCATTTACATATAGTCCCTGCTATTTTCTATAAGCAAAATAGCTTCAATATGGAGTTTACAAGTTTCATAAATGTCATTTCTTAGTTTATCAAAAACAATTGAGACAGCAGCTAGATTTTCATTTTCAGTCCTTACGTTAATGTTATTCAGCCCCAATTAGACTTATGACAGAAGCGTAGCTTAGTTTCACTATGCTTACAGCAGAAACGTATTTCAATTTTACATTAAGAATATAAAAGTCTTAATTATTTATCCTTGAGCCATAAAAGGGTCAACTGCCCTTAAAAATTCTGAAAGATTAGGCATACAAAGTATTTGTACGCATAAATTTATACTGTAGAAGTATTAGGAAAAGAAAATATATATTAAAATATATTTTAACTTCACTGAATTACGCCGTTCACTGTCTTTTGAATTTCATGCAGAGAAGAGAAACAGAGAAAAAGTATTACTTCACACACACACATTTGCGCAATCGTTAAGGGAGCTAAACAGCACATGCGAAAGTAGGACGATTTTCAGAGCTAGTCCGGTGGATATACACTTTTAAATGTTAAATGGCAATTTAATTACAAAATATTTTATTTAATATTAACATTAAGTGATTTAAAATTCTATGTTACTATAGATCATTACTCATTTCTTGATGGAGTTAGAAACATAAAACTTGTCTTTTATTTGAAAAGATTAAATAATCTTTAATTGACAAACTAAAACAAAAAGAATGAAGTTTTAGAAAAAATGTTCTTTTTAAATTTCCTAATCCAAGAGCTTCAATTTCTTTTCTTTTATTCACTCAGGCACACATCTTTCAAGTCGGTAAAAAAATACGACCTTTAGAGTTTTATTTAACTCGATCTGTGTGAGTATAAAAAAGGAAAAAGTATATAAAAACAAATGGTGATCAATCAATAAAAACCTTTAGTTTCTTTGAATGATCTTTATTCGAACACGCGAAGGAGATATTCGGAGGACCAACATTTGAAAACTTTCCTCTTTACGTGACATGCAAGATAAACGTTAAGTATAATATTTCAAGTTAAAAATGGATTTATAGTAACTTGAATAAATATTTGTGATATAATGCCACTAAATTTAGGGAGATTAAGTGCCATGATTAAATATTTATTCTTTAATACTGTAAAATATTACTTGGACTAATATTTGTATATTAATAACGGTTTGTTTTAATTCTAATTGGTGGTAGCTGATTGCGGGAGAAATTCATTAAAATGTTTGTGATCACAACTGTATTTATAATGGTATGCAGATTCTTCAGGGTTTATCCGATGTTGAGTTGAAAAGTATGCATAACTTAATAACCCATAAGTATGAATAAATTCTATTTTATTTTCCTTTTCAGCTAATACAATATTCAGACGGTATTCATGATCAGTTTCGAATAATTTTCAACAACAATTAGAGGGAATTAAATTTAGTAGTGGTACCTTAACGTAAGCTCAGTATAGAAGTGTGTGTAACTAGGGTACTTGGTGGGCAAATAAGCCTAGTAATGCGGATTATAATGATATTAATTCACGATCACTTACTCAGTGAGAACTCAAGAAACATTTAATCAAAGTCTGAAAAACTTTAAACATTAAATTTATTAACATTAATACAAAGAGTTAAATTCCCAAACCTAAACATATTAATCCAACTTTCAGTCAAGCTAACATCTTAGACTTAGACTTAGATCTAACATTAGCTGCTTATTCAATCTCTAGAATAAGCAGATCCCATATATTTGTATATTAAGGGATGAACAGATGTCATAGAAGAAAATAACTTTATACAAAGCTTTATGCAAATTAGATTCGACACTTTCAATAGCAGTATGATTAAGTAGCATCACGAGATGCTTATACTTCGATTAGCGGAAATTCCAGGTGAGATATAAAATTGAAGTAAAAGCACACAGGTTGAAGGCTTATTTCCAACACCTACTAAAAGCATTGTGTCAATGAATCTACCATCTGATTTGTTATCAAGTTAACAACGATATTCCAATAAAATATCTCTGTCAAAAGATGGACACTTTTAATAAGGCTCACACAAAATTTGTAAATCATTTTTTTTTAATTCTTTTAAATATTCCATCTTTGCGTAACATAAAAAATATTTAAAGTATTTTATGTGTCGAATAAAACCTTTCTTATTGATTTTTATTTTCTTCCCTCTTACTCTTTGTGTTTGTTTAGTATTATGATATAGCCATAATTATTCCCTCACTTAATTATTAAATACAGTTGTCTTCAAAAAATATTTTAATCTTCTTAAACCATGTCAAAGTTACACTTATTTGAAGTTTAACTAACGATGTCTTTTTTTGTACATTTCATAATTTTTACAGGTACATTTTCTTTCTTTCACTATCCATTTTCCTGAAAATATATTATGTTAATAATCTAATAATTCTTGTGTTTTCTGCTTCTGAGTGCATTTAGTTTTGTTGAAATAAGAGTTAGTTGAATCATATTATGAGTTTTATCAATATATCCGTAGTTTAACCAAACATTTTTTTAAAAAATTCTCTCAAAGAAGATCTGCATGGCTTTGTATTTTTTTGGAGCTAAGCATCCTCTAGAGGATTGGAAAAACAAAACATAGATTTTTCTTGGGCTTACTTTATGAAACTTTGACACATTCTATAGAGGTTTTAAAATATTAGATAAATTAACTAAATAAGTTCCCTTTTAAGATCCGGTCAAATTTTCATACAACAACATTATTATAACAGATTTTTCAAAACAAATTAATAGAGATACTTAATTTAATAAAAAAAATTGTCAGGATCGTTTGAAAAAAAATAAAAAATGAAAAAGTGAAAAGTACTGAAATGTTTATCTTAAATGTTTACCAAGCGTTTTTGTGAAACAATAATATTTAAATATCAAATGAGAATAAGATAAAAACACACAAAACAATTCAGTTACATATGTTTAAAGACAATGAAAAAAAATTGCATACATGTTAAAATGAGGGTATCAAATGAAGGCATCTGATCTTTGATTTGGGAGAGATATTTTTCATTTTCAAAATATTTCATGATACACTATTTTTTTTAATTTCCATAGAAATGTTACAATATTTCTGAAAAAAAATTTAGCAATAAAATTATTTCTGCATCATATTTTAGAAAGTTCATTATCAATAATTCAGAGCAATACAACTTACAATTAGCAATAATATTTTCTAATGAAACCTTTATCCATCTTTGTTGTCAAACATTTTGTAATCTGTAAGTACGTAGTATTTGCCAAATAAATGAGCATTTTCTTGTAACTGTCTTTGTTAATACATGTATCCGAAGTTACATTTTGATAATTCAACAGTAACTTATAAATAAGAAATTTTTTTTCTCCATAGGCAGACTGATATGAAATTAAAAGACACTTAATAAATCTTCTCAATTTGTTTTTCATTTCTTAAATAATTGCAATAAAAACTTCACTTTTCAAATTTGTATTAAAAAATATTATAAATTTGTTTTACAAATTTTTGCAGCCCAAATGTTTATTTATATGTGATATTCCACAATTTTTCTATACTTTATGTAATCACATATATTTGATTCCCAATCGATAAAATATACGTTAAACAAAGTAATTACTATGCAACTAAAAATTCCACAAGTATTTCAAATCAATTTATATACCTTCCTAAATACCCTACTTAGTTTAGACCTTCGTACTTCAATTTATTCATCAACGAGAAAGAATTATCTTTAAATATCTTCAATGAAAACTTCTTAAAAAACAATCGAAAACTGATCCAAATCTATAAAATACATTTTATGTTAGAAATATCATCCCATATGGAGGAAACATCCGATAGGAATTTTTCCCAATTTTCTCAATTTCTCTTTCTTTAATAAGTAAATGTAAAATGTCTCTATCTTTCATAAAGCACAACCCATAATTACTTTCTCATGTCGAACATTGCAAACCCAATAAAGTTGATCGATCAAAGAAAGAGAATCAATAAATTAAAAAATTATGAGATTAATAATTTATATGAAAACACCATATATGAGTGTGATGTGGAAGTTTTTTTTCTAATCATGGTAAATGATAGTTTTTAAGGAAACGCATCATTTACTGTAAAATTATGATTTATTATTATTCTTTAAATTTCTTTTTATTTTCTTATAATTTCTACAATTTTTCCTTTTCAACAATTTCGGAGACCCTTACATTCAGTTAAAAGTTTATATTAAAGATTAAAAGTGTGTTTTTTTTAAAGATCTTAACATGAAATACACAAAATTTGCCTCCGATTGGAGATGGAAACATTTTTAAGGAAATAGGAAATCGTTATACTTCTTTTGCAACATCATGAAAGTACCATCCAAGTAAGACTAGCAGCATACGCCAAGTAGGATGCTCTTTATAAATTATTAAAATTTTAGATTCCCCCCTTAGATACTCTAAGTAACGTACTTTGTTGCCTATCTGGCTGGATAAAAATGCAGAATGACGTTCAAAATACTCTACATTTGTTTACCATGATAAATATAAGTATATATGAAAAATCATCAAGTTGACCATATTAGCAAATTACTGAGTTTGAACGGGGAATTATTCATTTACGTTAAAAGGTATTTTTATATCCCACAGAATAGCTCATATAAAACACAACAGGGGAATTGTGCTTCTTAATTTGGTGTAATGATGATTTGAAAGCAATGAACAGTAAATAGCCAGCAGTAGAATATGAAATATTACTTCAGCATGGAATGATGAGTATCTTATCCAGTCATTGATCCTACAGTTTTATCATAGAAATTAGCAAAACGGGAAGCATTGATACAAGTGTGGAACTTCTTGTTCCAATAGTTCTTTGGCCCTTGCTAACATCATGAAATGCATGCAAAAGAGCATTTTTCCGAAGTTCCCTTCACAGAAGAATGTGAACATCTGCTGCTTCAATAAGATCGTCGATATAGACACTGACTGTTTTCCTATGAATCCCACTTTAATTTGGGAAATAGTAACAGCCACACTCACGCAAGATACTATCCTGGTTGAATGCAACCATCTTTCATTCTAAGAATCCTACACTGGATGCCACCACCTTTCGTTATAAAAATTTTATTCTGGATGAATGCATAGAATGAAGATAATTGAAGTGCTTTTCATTTTCTAGATTACCATTGGTGGTCTCAATGTCTAAGACCTGTTTGTAGTCTTGTCAGCAATTTGTGTATTACAGAAGTTATGAAGCCTGGAGTTGATTCTTTTTTTTTTTGACGTTTTGCCAGAGCTATATCTCAAAAAGACAATGTTATTCCACATAAAACTAAGAGTATTCAATCCTTCATTTCAGAACAACATATATAGCTCTTTTTACCTCGCCATTCAGCATCGTATATATGATTTAAATTCCATCGTTGGTATTTTGTTAGAGCCCCACATCAGATATAGATTGAATATGTATATGGTATAGATTGAACTAAGATTTGAATAAAAGCTATATGGATTGCTGTTCTTTAGAGGAGCATTCTAAATTTGATTTATTTGATGCTGTGTTTTATCAAAGAATTTTTTGTGAGAAATGGTGTCTACACAAAAACTGATTTTGGACATATAATGTTGTTTCTATTGCAATGCTTTTCAAACTAAGTCATTTATTCGTATTAATACAAATCGGTTTGGAAAAACATAGGTATTTTTACTTTTTACAATGCAATCTTTTTAATAGAAGAACAATTTTGAATTGAAACGTATCAATTAGAATCCTTTTTGGAAGAAAAACACAAAAAATAATTTTAAAAAACCTAAATTATCTCAAAAGAAATTAAGTAAAATGAGCCTAACAAAAAAAAATTAAAAATATGAAAAAGAAAATGTTATTAAAAAACTGAAAAAGTATTTATAATTAATATTAAAATGCAAGAGAAGTAATTCACCGTTTAAACATGTTTAAAACAACGGAATCTATCCCTAATAGTTATCATGTACTTCTAACCTATCATTAATTAAAGAAAAATAGAAGTTTTTGGTATTCGTTTAAGATGTTACTATTCCACCTAATTTATACTTTTCATTAGATTTTCCTTTGATTGACTATGTATTAACAATGCACTAAGAAGATGAATTAGTTTCCTCATCGAACTTCTTACTCTACCCAGTTGAGAGAACTTTAAGCTCATGTAAATGAGCATAATTATCGTTATTCTCAGATCTCAAAAAAAAAAACATCCAGGAAAAGTTTCAGAACTCGATTTTCCAGAAATAATTTCACCCACAAAGTCATGATTATAGCCATTCAAGTTCCACAGCTTTTCAATTGATTTAGAAACTGAGAAAAGTTCCAAACGTATTGTGTATGAATCAATTTTTAATTTTATAGAATTTTTTTTCTCTAGCTCAATTTAAAGCAAATGCATGCTATATCCTTACCCATCTTTCAAAACCAGTACTCCGTCTAAAGACGTAGTTAAACCATTAAATTCCTTAAGGAAAATGCTTCATAATCTTAGTATAACAATGGCAGATGCAATGCACACACATTAAATGTTATTTAATCTGAAAGAAGAATATTTATTTTTTAATAAATTAATTTCTCTGGAGGCGTGTACTTTTATGAACATAATGTTCAGCTTAAAGTTAATTTAAAATTGGGGTTTTTACCAGGTATTATATATGTTGCTTATGTATATAATGTAGGTATTATGTTTGTTATTTATGCATATAAAGTAGGTATTATGTATGTTGCTTGTGTTTATAAAGTAGGTATTATGCATATAAAACAACTAAAGTACTTACCAATATTTTGTTTTTAGAAACATAAATAGTGACATTTTAAAAAAATACTTAAAAAGATATTAAAATTATAAAATGAATAAGAAAAACAATAAAAAGAAAAGGTGGTTTTTGATAATTAAAGAGAACCGCATTAAAACTAAACGTTTATTCTACGATTTTATTATTTTCATTTAACTACGCAAAGGTATATGGATACTTCTCTTAGCAGAATTCTAGCATAAAAATTACTAAGAATTTTTTTAATATCTCTACTACTTTAATATCTCTATCAAAAAAATTATATAATATACTTCTTTTATATACTATTCTTAAAATTATAGCATTTTTTTAAAAGAAGATAGTTGTTCCTTATACTACATTCGACACATAATGTCCGAAGTCTGAGCGAATATTATTATCCTTCCTGCAAAAAATTAAAAAAATTAAAAAACAGAATATATTTATATATTAAAAACTTTAAACAGCATTTATAACGATGTAATAGTATACTTAATCACGTCTATGTACTTTTTATTTATAAATATTATTTTAAGCAACTTGATCCCTAAGAACATCAATATATGTATTATTTATGTCTTGTTAGGCATACATTTTATTCAATGATCGAAATATTAAATTATAGTAATTTTTATAAAGTATAGTGTCGTTGTTTAATCCTTTGAAACGAAAAATTATATATATTAAGAATAAAGAGAAGGACATTGATAGATGACTTGTTTATAATGGCAGGTTATGTTTAAACCTGTTAGAGAATATATCGATGGAAGAGTAACTGTTAGAAGATTGTATTAATAAATGTGTTAGATAAAAGCAAGAAAAAATACAAAGTTGTCACTTCGGATTTCAGTATTAAACTTAAGTAGTAAATAAATTTAATCCCTTAAATTAATTCACAAAAGATAATAAAATTACTCTTGAGATGTATAATTTGTTTTCAAAGATATGTGGAAGATCATCAATTCTTCAAAAAGTTTTTAATAGCAAGCGTGTACATAATTGTATACAACGGTGTGTAAAATTACTACATCAATGCCAACTATCATCAGTATTCAAACATTAAAAGTAAATAAATTTAGTTTTTACAAAGGGATTAATTTTAAAAAACTCTTCTTGAGGAAAAAACCAACAGAAATATCTTTCAAAACATTTACTAAACATAGTTTAGTAATTCGGTCAGATATTTAAGATCCTTCATTTTTGTTTCTATGTTTATAAAAATTTATGTTGTTGTAAAAGTATTTGTATAAGAACTTTATTTCAATGTATACAAGATAGCCTTGCAGTGTTTTCTCTGAGAAAGTCATTCATTATTTATAGAAGGAGAATTGGAAAAACAAAACAAAAAATGATCTACAAATATTATCAAGCAATATTCACTTCTTAGGTGAAAATATCCCTTATAACAAAATATTTCTAACACACTTTTTGTTGGAAATAAAATTTGTAAACATATCCGGAAAAACATTAATGAATATATACTGGAAAATATAATATTATACTTGTAAAACTTATATACCTCTCAGCATATATATACTTAGAATATTCACTAAAATGCAATCAGGAAATGTTTTACCTAGTGAACGGGAAAAAAGCAGTGACAAAGCTAAAATCTTATTGAACTCCTCCAAAAAAAAATGTCGTTTATTTATTAAGTCTCTCAAAATATATATCAAAAATAATTCGGAAAACTTCTTATAATGGAAAAAGATAATTTAATACAACTGTCTAAATTATTGTAATTTTATGTAATATTTTTAATGTTCTTATTTATATTAGTTCCATACATTATTTTAGTTTAACTATATAATATAATTTTTAGGCATTATTCTAGACCATGTTTAAAATTTCAATTAAGAAATTCAATAAATTCCAATATTTATTGTTAAACATGCCGATATAGAAAGAATCAATATCAATAATAAAAACTAAACGGTCTGTGTGCAAACTTTATTAAGTTATAGCCAACAAAATTCATTAAAATATAAATAATAGATATTTATATTATTTAAAAGTTCCTTCGATATAAATTTCATTATCTCTTCTCGACACCTTATGAGTCATTAGATTTCCGGATTAGAAAATAAACCAATGCAAAAACAAAAACAAAATTTATTGTTATAAGTCAGTTAATTTAATTTATTAAAATATTTCAACTAATTTATATCAGGCTTATGTGAACTTCGTATCTTTATTGTCACCAAGTAATTCTAGCAATGATACTTATATTTATATTATCCTTCGAAAGCCAATTCTAGAAATATTCCTTTTTCTACAATAAAAAAGGAAAGGAATGTTCATCCGTAAGACTAAAAAAAATATAATCAATTTTCTTTTTCGTATCATGTATGACCTTAAATTTTATTCTAGAAACGAAACTCTCTATATTAAGATGCTCCGATAAATTAGTTGGGTAAATTTTTTACTTTCATTTTACCTTGAGTTAATTCCTCTTTGTTAAAAAATGTCTTAATTAATAGAACTTTGTCAATGACTGTTTTTTAAATGAGAATTATCTGTAAAGTTTTTCACTTTTTTTATTCATTCTAAGTAATTATTTGCTTGTTTTTCATCAGTTATTTGGATTCTTTTCGAATTTTCCATTGAAAAAACTGTTATTCGAAGACTTAATAGAATTAGTCTTGTATTGAAACACTTGTTAAAAGTAATAGTTTTTAAGGCGATATGGTACCATCTTCACAAATTTTTTATTTTTAATAATTTATATTTGGTTTTAATTGTATTTTATAAAGTTTAACATAATTCCGTACAAAACATTTTTAATTTGTTGCAAAATGTATGTAAAATTTAAATTTTTTGAGCTTTTTAAACATTTTTTAAAATTTTTAAGGCTTTTTTAAAAATGTTTCTTTTGTTTCAAATTTTTTCCAAGTACCTTATACTATACTACATAAAACTGTGCATGGGATATTTTCTGCTATTGCTCTTTAGTTTTTTATTCATTTTTTTATAGATAAACTTCCAAAAATTCTCAAAAAAATTAGTTTTGATTTAGAATTTTTTTTAGAAAAAGTACTAAACATGTTAGAGCTAATTCCATGCACAGTTTTACCAAACATACATTTCAAAACATGTTTAAAATATTTCAAACTCAAGCTTCAATTATCAAAAAAGCCTTAGGGATTTGAATAATAGTATATGTACAAAAATTCATCATGGAGAAAAATAAGTTTGAAGTTTTCATTCCATTAATAGCATGATATAATATTCATCGAATAGTCTGAAACTTTTAGGAAATGTTAATTAGCTTACTTAAATCTGCATACCATAAAAATTGCACAAATATAGAACAATTAAACATCATACTGCCATAATGAATATATGAAAGAAAACGAATGAAAGATCAATATTTCATAAAACTTTATCTTAATTATTATAAAAAAATAAATACACACACTTCAGAGCTAATTCCATGCTCAGAGCTAATTCACAACATGCACAAAAGATGTTTATGTCTTTATTTTTTTATTTCCATGATTTTAAAATCCTTCGCATGTTAAGTATTGTACACGAATGAAAGCAAAATCAAATAACAATTTATAGGTAAAATATATCAAAATCTAAGAACTGCATATGTGCATTTGTTTAAATAAATATCTTAAAATATTTTAATAATAAAATTGTTGAATTTCACACACATGTGATATGTATATACAGGGTGTCCAGCCTTAATGTGACCCAATAGCTAATTCCCGAACCTTTCGGTTTAGATATACACTTCTAATTTTAAAAATGTTTTAAAAAAGGTAAGGAATGTTTTTACGTGCTTTTGAACCAAAAAACCAATTTACAAAAAAATTACAAAATTTAATTTTTTATACGGTCCCCAGGTCCTATCACTTATATTTAGAAAACGATGCAGTATACAAAAAAAAGGAAACACAAAAAGTTTCATTTTATTACGATAAAAACTGGCCGAGTGATGCTTACATAAATTTGAAGCATCTGAGTTGCTCAGAAAAGGGGGTCGTATATAAAATGAGTTTAGAGCACCGTAATTCATTATCTACAGAAAGAGCAAAAAAAAAAATCATTTAGAAATTAAAACATCGTAGTAAACATCATAGATTGACAATTTGTATTGCGATATGGCAAACAATAAAAATTAAATTAAAGAAATACAACTTGTACCGAAAAGAGATTAAAACAGCTTGTTTTAACAAATAGCAGCAAAATAATACAGGATTTGCCGTTCAAATTGTAGCATAATGTGGAATGATGCACCAATCATGAATCATGGGTTTAATTATATCAGAATGAATAAATTAACTTAAATAATGGTGAAGGCACAAGACCGGCAATACGTCTATTGCAACTCTCAGTTTTATACAAGCGCTGAACAGCACGGGCAATTGTACAATAAGATGGATGTCTTCGAATGGGAAATTAAATGGCATAAAATCTTGCCGCCTCTCTCTTATTTCGATCACACTGCCCATGAAACAGTACCACTTCGCAGTTTCTTTATTTGTATAGATCTCCTTCTCCCCTACCATAATTCGTAATATTAGAATACGGCTGTATGCAATTGCAAGCGACTACACAACAAATTTATAACGTTTATCATGATCAGCAAAAACGCAGCAAATTAGACTGAAGCCATAGCATATAAGACTATTTTTTGGAACTCCTATTGAAATGTTTTCTTCATCCAAAATATTTTATTTTTTCTACGTTTTACACATACACAGTATAAATTTTATTTCATAAGTACTCAATTATTGTACTATTAACGTTTACTTTTAAATTTAAAAACGATTTACATAAGAGTGACGTGCAAGAGCGAATGTTTCCTAGCAGAGTTCCAACTAATTTCACTTTGGAGACGGCCCTTTACTAGCTTCTTGAAAATAGCCTAGAAAATGCATATAAAGTAAGATTTTCAAAGTTCCATAAATCGGCCAGTTTTTATCGTAATAAAATGAAACTTTTTGTGTTTATTTTGTTTTTGTGTGCTGCATCTTTTTCTGAATATAAGTGATAGGACCTGGGAACCGTATAAAAAATTAATTTTTGTAATTTTTTTTCTAAATGGGTTTTTTGGTTCGAAAAGCACGTAAAAACATTCCTTACCTGTTTTAAAACATTTTTCAAATTGGAAGTGCATATCTAAACCGAACGGTTCGGGAATTAGCTATTGGGTCACATTAAGGCTGGACACCCTGTATATATCACCAAAAACAAATATATGAAAATGGAAGAGTTTTCTATTCTTGTGAATTAGATTTTTAATTATCTGATTATCAAAATGAGATTTAGTATTTGTGCTTTTGGAGAATCCGTTTTGAAGTTTTAATTTCATTCCTAATAGTATCATAAAAAGCACGCACAATTTTTAAATCTTGACCAAATCCATTTGCTCTTCAATAAACAATTCATAAACAAGAATTTTTGCATGGATTACACAATTCTTTCTTGAAATGATTTCCTACTGCATATATAATGTCAGTGTCATTTACGCGCGGTAGAAAAATAATTAATTCATTTTTTATCAGGCTCTTTTCTAGCAGATAATCTGAAATGTGGGCGTGGTAGTTGCTGTCCAGCATCAAATATTGCTGCATAACTTGATAAAAAATACAGGTATAGCTTTGAAATTTTGCAGGCATGTTTTTAAGGATTCGAGGTATCAAATAAGCCAATAAAAATTTTCGAATGTTTAAAGATTTTTAGGATACCATATCGCCCTAAACCCGTGTAAATATTAAGTTAATCACTTTGAAGACCTAAGGTATATGTATTTTCAAATATTTAATTTGACCTGTTGCATTAGAAGGTTACTTAAAATATTACAGTCGAAATTTGAATTATGTTGCTTTACCTGAACCATAAGTATTATACCTAACAACAGGAACAAAATTTTAATTTAGGATCCATTGATTAATTATTTTTGATTAACGTCATGAACACTAAGTTTGTTAAGGCAGTTTTGATTGATTGATTTTAAATTACATCGCAATCTGAAGAAAAAAGTAATCTATTGGTGACGGAACTCGTAATTTTGCCCACGGACAAATGCCGAGGACGACGTCTAAGCCCACTTTTGAAACTTCCAAACCACATCAAAGTGAGGACTTTTAGCCACTACAGATTTAATACATTTCAAACCCTCTACATGGCTTTGATTTAAGAAAAGAAATTATTTAAAAAATCTAATGAACTCTAAAATACTATTTTAATAGGAAAAATACTCATTACTTTATTGATAAAAATGTATAATTTTTTATTAGATTCTTACTATTTTACTAAAAGTCATGAGTGAATTAATAAAACAATAATTCAAAAATGCGTTGAGGAGAAAAATTTGATTTTTATTAAAATTATGATTGCTTAAATGTATCTACCATTTAAAACCAAAGGTAGTATCTCTTGTTATTTTTATACATCTTTTTCACTATTAAATATGCATTACCAGTAGTCATTATTATGCATCTCGTTAAAATAAGCATTTAAAATGTGCACAAGCTTTTTCACTTTTAACATTTTGTAAGAAATACTACAAATTTATAACATTTAGAATATTCAACCTATTTTTTAAGAATCTTTAAAATAAGTTTTTATATTATTTTTGTTTGACAGTAAACAACTATCAAAACTATTACAAAAAATATATTGAATATGCGAGGCTTGAAAATATAACCAAACAACAGTTTAAGCAGAAATAACAGTTAAAATTTTACTTCCCGGGAGAAAGGCAAATAACTACACAAACTTCGCACAAAAACCAAATTAAGTCCAAGAATAACAAATTAGAATAAAACTTTCGTGAAAACTGAAACAAGGAAGAAAGAGCTTTTAATCTAAATAACGGAAATTTCGGTCTCCATATAATTTATATGTTAAAAAAAGGAAGTTAATCAGCTTATAAAAATATTTTTTCTTATATTTTTAAAGATTGTATAACATAGCTTTCTTTTTTTTCATGTCATAATTTATTTTTATGCATATACTCTTGATTAAAAGGTTAATTTAAAAATTACTTAAATCACTTGATAATGAAAATTATATTTTCATTCATTCCAAGATATATTTGAAGTAAAATTTATTTATTTATTAACGTTTTTAAATGCATTGGTATATTTTTCAATTATTAATTCATATAAATTAGGAGAAAATTATATTGGAAATTTAAAAAATCTAAAATGAATTATTTGCTTCAATAAAGACAAAAATTCAATTGTCTTTTAATGTTTGGATTGGCTACATTCAATTAAAACAACCTCTTAATTACATTTTCACAAAAAAAATAATGATACAAGTTGTATTACATTTTGATAAATATCAAATACATTTATCCAATAAAAAGTGCTTTAACATCTTAAAGTGTATGTAGTATGCTATGAGAAAATTTTGAATGATCAAGTTAAAGCACCTGTACGAAATTATATAAGTAAAAAATACATAAATTTTTGCATATCCTTTGCTATTCCATTTGAAATTCAGCAACTGAAATTATGAAATAAGGAAAATAGGGGAATAAATTCTATCTTAAATTACATTTCAAATAACTGATATTTAAAAATTTTTGTTGATACATCTAAACAATAAACGAAAACATCTTAGATATATGTAAAAATCTAAGGAAACATGAACAAATTCAGAAATTAAAACTTCATTCAGTACTGAGGGTTTATAGGTATTATAAAAAATAAGTTCCAAAATAATTAATATAGTTAACAAGTTAAATTTTATAGTCTTGTGAAATAAAATTACTTTAATATCATATTTTAGAATATTTTCTTAGAATTTTAGAATACATAAATTTATTAAAAAATTTAATATTCTTAATTTAAGCAATATCTTAGACACACGCATGTGTATTTATTTCAGTATATATATTTATATACATTAGTGTTGACGGGAAAACACATTCTTTCTTTGATTTCTAACACTATTGAACATTTAAAATTCAAAATTATCATTAGTTTAAGTAAAATTAATCAAAAAAATAATGAAACGAAAAAAGTTAGATACAATAAAATTGTCTTGTAATAAAAAAATTTATTTCAATCCGAATTTTTTTTAAAATTATCTGTCTTTCTATGGTAAGATATATTCACGCTGTCATTGTGCATAAGAAGTTATGTGAGTTCCATATATTACATATATATCTGAATATTTTGTTCAATAAATCAAAAAAAGATTAAAGATTTTTGACTAAAAAGAAAAAAATATCACTCTTATATGTGTCATGTACCCAAACCTATTCAGTGCAATATGCATCACGTTATTATTTTTGCTATACGACAATAATAATATAATTTTTAATACAATACAACACATTAAAAAGTATAATTAGTTTTTAAATTAATTAATAAGACTTGGGTATTCAAATTCATTCAGTTACTGTACGTAAAAATCATTTAATTTTGAATGAAAAGTTTCTAACGTTACTCAAAAATTAAATTTTTCCAATGTTACAAAAAAACTACTTTAGAAATATAAATTTTTATGTTAAATAAATGTATTGTTTTTAAAATATTTATGTAAATGTATAATATATGTTTACAGGTATATATATTATAGAGGTACATATAAAAGGAAAAACAAACTTCAAATAGATATTCGTGCTCTCGATATTAATATTTAAACAGCATTGTATATATATATATATATATATACACTCATGTCCAAAATTAAGGTCACAAATATAAAATCTGTGAAAACTGATGAACTATTCACTATATTGCCACAAAATTTTGCATAGGGACATATTGGAATGTGAAAAAGAATATAACAACATGACAATATGGAAAAGATTTAATTAGGAGTTTAGACGCAAGTCATATAAAAAAATGTGATATCTTGAATCATAGGTAAAGCATTTACCTCGTGAAAAATATGTCTAATTGGAATGGGACCACTGTAAACTTCTATAAAAGCCACACAACGAGCTGCCATATTGTTTTTGAGGGTAACAATAAGTATGTATGACCCTTTTTCCATAAGCAGGAATTTTAATTTCTGGAGGTCCTGGGAGGGGATCTGAGCTTAGAAATGGCTTTTAACAGGCCATCTCAAATATTTCAATAGAATTGTGATCCGCAGGCCTCGAGGGCCAAACCATATGGCAAAAATCCGCTTCTTCACAAAATTCATCAACAATGCGAGTTCTGTGTGGTCTTAAAAATGTAGTCCAGGCCCATAGCACCCAGAAACATGACACATAGACTTCAAAAGTCTCATCTCTATAGTGCTGCGGGTTGACAAAATTCGCATCAAAGATGTGAAGGGGTGTGCTCGAAATTATGTCACCACACACAAGGATTCCTTTGCTACCCAATCTGTCGGTTTTTGTTAAGTATGAAAGCGAGTTTCAATTTCTCTACGGATAAAGACTCAACAAGAATAACTTGTCTGGTAAATTTCGACTCATCACTGAGAAGAACATGCCTCCATTCTTGTAGTGTCCATGACTGATATCTTCAACTCCACAATATGCATTTTTTCTTGCTAGAATGCAGTCAATGGGACGTATCAGACTTGAAACCAGGCGTAAGGGCTAGTCTCTGCCAGACGACTGCAGGCTGTTTGCCAGTAAATTCTTCTTCCAGACACAGCAGTATGGTCATGAACAAGGAGGAGCAGTTTTCCGCCAATGTCAAGTTCCAAATAGTGATCCTGTGCATATGTCTATACTCTGTGGGGTACTTGACCTACCTTCCTGTTAACTGTATCACTTTTTTGGAATTGATTCCATAACCAGGAGACCGCTTTCAAACTCCTTGTACCCATAGACCCACTTCAGACTGGCATCCTTCAAGCCTGCCAACGGCTCTCCATCGCAATAAACCATCTAAATGTTTATGAGAAGTCAGTCTCACACTGCGAATAGACTAATTTATTTGTTTTAATGCAATATTCACAAAACTGGAAGCTAAATTTCTATATGCTTGAGTGGTCTCAATCTAACAATTTTGCAAAAAACTAACGCTAAACAACGTCTTTTCCCAAGCTGAAGGAAGATATTATATATACTTCCCGTTTTTCAAAATAAATAAAATACAAATTCTATCAGTTTTGTTTTTCTTGACTCTTTTGAATATTATAACGAATAACAAGTTTGTGACCTTAATTTCGGACTTGAGTATATGTATATATATATGTAATTTGATGGGTTTTTTAATAGCAATGAAAATATCTTCCAACTCTTAAACTTTAATTCAAAAAATTATTTCAACCAAATAGGGCGTCACTATTCCTAAATTCAAACAATTTTTATTCAGAAAGTTCTTCACTAAATTATTCAAATCCTTCATCAGTCTCTTGCTGCTTACATCCTATTTAAAAGTAGTGCGATACCAATTATATGTATGGTAATTTCTCTAATTTAAATGCTAATCTTCGTAATATGCTTCATTTGCGTATCGAGAAGAGAAAAAAGTTATCTTCAGGCAAGCAAATAAAGTAGCTTAAAAGAAAATGGAAAGTTACCTGTTTTTTTTTTAATTTACAAGTCATAGGTGACATCATTAATCAGAAGTCCGTACAGTTTCTTTCTATTAAGAATTAAGAAAAAGAAAGTTTAAGGCTTGGTTGTAAACTTTTTTATTTTGCTTATGGACGATTATATGCTGAAAAATATGCAGCATTTTGTTTTAAAGGTCTTATAATTTTTTTTTCATTATGAAATTCTACGTAGCCCTAAATAACAGGGAGTATTACATTATTAATTCAAGTTTTTACATGAATGACTTTTCTTGATGAAATACTTGATATAAAGAAAAGCTTCCTTATTTCTCAAAAAAAGGAAATCATTATTAAAAAATTATTTTGATAATTATAGAATTCAAAAACAGAAATAGATATTACACGAGCAAATATATCCTTATTTAATTATATAAGTATACTACAATATATATATATACACGAGGCGTGACACAAAAAAACGAGCTAAGTGTGTGGTTTGAAAAAAGAGGAGAATTAGCAACAACTGTTTTGGTGACGTTATCCCACTCACCTCCTCCATCCATGTGGTCAGTTTCGCCTTCATCGATCACGCCAATTGGGTATTGCGTCATTGAGTAAACACGTGCAGCTGCATTCTGCCAGAAAAATATCTAATCAACATCAAGTGTTTCTTGTTAATCTTAATAAATCAGCCTCAAAAACATTTAAGATACTAACTGAGACTTATGGAGATGAAACTTTGTCTGGTGCACATATGTTTGAATCGTATAAGAGGTTTTCAGGGAGAAGGATCAGTGTGGAAATGTGTGTGTGATGAACCTGTTGGGCGCCCAAGGTCAGCGATTACATACCAAAACATAGCCAAAATCCGTGATATGAGAGAGTCCCCCTCTCACATCAGTGGTCAGACTATTAATCAGCACTACTACAGTGAAGTACTAAGAAAAAGTTCAAGAAAAAGTTAGGGAAATAAAGTTTAGAATTGGGGAGTGATGGATGGATGTTGCACCAAGACTAAGCATCCACTCACATGGCCCTATCTCTCATAAGTTCCTTGTCTGCAAAAACATTACTGTGGAGGGGCATCCTCCTTATTTACCTGATATGCTATTTTTTCTACAGAAATATCTAATGAGGTATATACGTGCCACCAAACAATTTTGACTTGTGATTATGTTATTGGGATAATAATAAAACTAAATACTAACAACTCAAAATTATTTACTACGAAAAAATACATTTTGTATTGAAAAGTAAATGTTTTTGTTATGCATATAATTAAAATTAAAGTAACATTAGGGTGACTTCTGTTGTTGCTTATTAGTTGACAAGATTACAAATAACTTATATTAGGACTGTAAGATATTACTTTTAGCAGAATGCATGCTGAATTGGAGTCATTTGTCAAAAGGTTTCTACTAATTTTGACTGTATATATATGCGAACAAGCTTCTTCAAACATTTAAGTGTGGGGAATTGCATGTTTCCAAAATTTCGTTAGCAAGCAATACAAGTAAAAATACGGGTAATCTTTTTGTTTCAATCAATTCAAACTTTTTTTCTTGTTTGAATAAGTTTTTAATCCATATTGGACTAGACTGGTAATCAATCATCTGCATTTCAAATTCTTCAATTTCCAATCAATCGAATTGGGCCAAGTTCAGTATACCAAATGAAGCGACACACATATCAGGGTACATAATAAACTTGAGCGTTTACGATAATTCTTTGAACTGAGAAAATCTCGCTGAAAATTCCTTGATTGGGGTGAATCTATTACGGAAATATTTTGAACTAAATTGCAAACCGTTTTGTTCGGTGGCGAGCCCAAAATATTGTGTCGCGTGCTATTAGTTCGTCATCCTTGTCCTGGAAGATAAAATAATATGCAAGAAAGATTGCTCATTTATTTTATATTGGTTGTGTACTTGTGTCATAATACGTAATTATTAAAAATACAAAAACTGTGATCTAATGAATGAAATTAGTCAAAAAATAGCATAGCTCAGGATATAAAGAAGAATATTCATCACACTATGCGAATGCAAAATTCCTATTAAACTGAAGTAATGACATACTTTTGTCGATTAATTAAAAATGTGATTTTCTAAGAAATAATTGATTCATTATTATATTTATATAATTTCAAAAGGTAGAGGGCTTATATATATAGGACTCATTATTGAGTTAAGAATCTGAGTATTAAGCACTCTGTATGTAAATTTGTGAAATAATTGTTTTCGATGCGCAGAATCTGCGATCATTCAAAATATGTTTCATAAAGTTCTTATTTAGAACTGTTCACGTGCAAGTTTTAAGATCGAGGAGAAAATTATAAATTATCAAAAACATAGTACGAGAATGTAATCCATGGTATGAAAAATGAAAATTATTTTCATTAATTTGGATAGGACGAACATAGAATCCCACTTTCTACATATATTATTTAAACACAACACTCATATATATATATAATCAAAATTTCTCTACAAAAGAGAGATGAATTAACATGATTAATACTTAAAAGAATTGCAATTGCTAGATAACCAGACAACAGAATTTAAAAGGAGATATGAAAAATTGAAATAACAGAGTAAAATATAATAGAATGGATGCTACAGTATTATTAACATTGCTGACTTAGGACAGCTTGTATACAAAAAAAATTCCACTTAAAAAAATTTCTCTGTATAAAAGTGGGGTTGAACATGTTTTTTGGCCAGCCAACCTTCCCCCTATCTGTTAATAATACCGAGCAAAATCCAATTGGAAATAATAGATAAGAATTCTGAATCCATTATGAGAAAAAGGTAACTTACCTAAAAATTGCATACAGAATTGCAGAGCCTGCGCTAAATCTGAGTACAATAAACAAGTTATTGCCAGATTCTGAAACCAAATACAATTTCAAAACATGAAAAATAGCACTTAGCAGTAGTATGAAAATAATAGAAATAATAAAATAAGAATTGTAAACATACTACCATTATCTTAGAGACACAAATATGATTTAAAAGTTATAATAAATTTTTAAAAAGTAATTTTATCTAAACTAGAAATCGGGGGTATTTAAAACTATCTAGGAAGAATAATAAATCTATAATATTAACCTGCTAAAACTATGGAAATTTAATCCTTACTATTTAGAATATCTTTATTTAAATATCTATTAATAAAATTAATTGGGTAGTTTTGAATTAAACAGTATTTAGTAAAATGTTTATAGTTTTTTATTTTTTCTGATTTATTAGAAACTAGAAATTTATTGCGTAGTGTGTAATTAATTACAATATTTCTGAAAATAGATACATGCACATTACTCTCCCAATGCGGTACTTTAATAATATTGAAATTAAAGTCTTCTCGTTTATCATAAATATTAGTAACTATTTTATTATCTTTTAATTTAATTTCTATATCAAGAAAATTTGCTTCATAATTGTTACTATTTGTCTGTATTAAATTAAGATGTTGTGGATAAAAATTAGTATTAGTTTAAAGTTGTCTTGCTTGCCAAAAATGATTGTATCATCTATATAACGAAAAAAGTAATATTCTAAGTTGTCTGTGAAACTATTTTCAAAATAATGTAAATATAAATTGGCAAGACAGTTGCTAGCTGGGCCACCTTGTGGTAGACCCTTAATCTGTTGATAAAAAATAATTACCATTATGATAAACATAATTCTCTTTTAGAACTAACCTAAGTAGAGAACCAAATCTATCATATTTGACATTTTTAAACAAATTATCTTTATGTAATTTTACAAGTGTTTTTATCATATCGTCAATATTAATTGAGTTAAAAAGATCTTCAAAATCTAAACTAAATACTGAAAATATCTTTTTATCTTTAATTTGTGCAATAAGTTCTGTACTATTTTTAAGAATGGTTGAAGTTTTTAGATTATTTATTGTATCTTGTAACATTTCATGGAGAATTTTGCCTGATTTGCTGATATATGTATTAAAACCATTAGTAACTGTTCTAAACTTTACTGGATCTTTATGAAATTTAGGAGTAAGAAATACATGTGGAAATTTAAAATTATTATTAATTTGTATTTTTAATTGTTTATGAAAAGCCAAAATTCGATTATTTATTTCTCTATCAGAAATTGATGACCTAATAAAAGCTGTATTATTTTCAAAATGTTTGTTGAGCATTAAACTATAATACTATTTACAAATAAAGGCAAAATTTCCAGGAACTTTATCAATGTAAACTATAATAAATTTATTTTGTAATTTTTTAATCTGATTCTCATTAAAAAAGATGTTATTATCTGTACTAAAGTTATATTTATTAATCTGTTGTGAATGTTACATTTAAACTCTGTGAATGCCTCTATAGGCATACTATATTTAATAGCAATTTTGTAAATGAATTGCTCAATATCATTATATAACTGATTTTTGATAATTTTATTATTATTGGAAATCATAAGTCTAAAACCAGTACCTTTATTCATTATATTTCTAAGATTATTGTCTTATACAATATTGAGATCACCAGTAATGATAATTATCTTTGAATTCTTTAAATTCATTACAATATGCAATTCAACTAATGAGCACGTAACGTTTCAATTGCTCATTATCTTTAAGATTACATGTATTAAATCAGAAAAATAACCACAAAAAAAATTAATCTGTTTTACAATTTTATACTATCTCCATTTTATATATATATATATATATATATATATATATATATATATAAAATGATAATGAGCAATTGAGACGTTACGTGCTCATTAGTTGAATTGCATTTTAAATTTTTGAAAGGTATTTTATAGATGTGAATACATTTACTCATTGAGCATACATTTGTAGCTTTTAAAATTTTCTATATTATTTTAGTAGTATCGAGATTTATACGCAAGATAATTTGCATATACATCTTGATAATAACAAAAATGAACTTTATTTATACATGTTTTAACTCAGTAATATATATATATACATATCAACCCTTTCAGGCAGTCGCTTACTTAAATATTTCCGAAAGAGTATCTATCTAACTTACAAGCCTAAATTGCTTTAAAGTACTTAAAAATTTGTATAACAGTGTACTTTTGCTGATATTTTTGAAAACTTGGTAATTTATGTACCTTAAGCCGTCCAACTGGTAACGATATAACTAGACGCTCCAAATAGCTTCTCTCACTCCTCAGCCGTCAATTTAAAAACCATTAAAAACACATTATTCTCACAGATCACACTGAGAAGAAAAATATATACACTTTTTTCCACTGAGCATACATATGAATGGCTTGAATCTTCGTAAAATTAAAATGCCATGCATAACCCGTTGCTTACAATCAATAAGCCCATCTGATATCCAACGTAAATTTTTTCAAACTATTTCTAAAGTAATTAAATTTATAAATGATCCCTTCTTTACAAAGAATTCATTTCTACACAATATTTAAAAGAAAGTATTTCAAAATTGGAAAATGATTATACAGCTGCTAATAATATATGATAGTTATTATTAATTTTGTTATGAAGGAAAATTGTATAGATAACTTTTTAATTGCGTGTTCATAAAACACAGAAATTGAAAATAAAATAACTAGTTTAGTGAAATATTTTCTGAGCATTATTTAATGCTTAATAATTGTAAGTTTATAATAAGTATATGCTTCGCATTATTAATAATTTTAGCTCCATAATTGTTGTATTATAAATGTTTTCTATATATTTTACGAATATCTTAGTTAAAAAGCTGAGAAACAGTTTCTTTAAACGTAATTCCTGCATTCTAAATTTCAATTTATATTACTAAATTCACAACACTGTATGAAAAAATTTGTGAAATTAAGTTCGCTAGCTTGATTTAAAGACTTCAGTGACATTGTTAAAAAAATCGCAATTCTCAATAAGTTATTCAATTTCGTCAGTTGGTTAAAAAATGCGTGATTCAAGTTAATTATTATAAAAAATTTGTTTTCAAACTATAATGTATGAAGTGGGGAACTAAGTTTTTTACATATATAATTAACATTCAATTAGAGGATAAAAAGATTGCACTTTCTAAAACTTTTATTTCATGAATGATTTTACATATCTTTTTCATGAGCTATGAAGATTAAATTTTCCTAGATCATTCATATTTTCTTCGAATTGATCTTCCAAATAGTTTGAAAGTTATTTTTAATTTCAATAAAGTAATAAATAGAAGTATCAATAAATTCGTCATTATTAAAAAAATACCCCTAGTTCTTCAATACATATGAGAGTAAAAGCTTTACTCAATATTAGACCCCAAGAATTATTTTTGTTCATTTAAAAATTTAAGACAATTTAAATAGAGTTTCCTTTTAATTTTTGTAAATTAAAATTAACAATCAGAATGCTTTTGTTACTTTATTACTCAAGACAATCATAGGTCTATAAATAATATCTTAAAACATAAGATATTTCTTAGAGACCAATCATCAAAACGATTAAGCAATTAACAAGAATCAACTATCATGTTCATTTAAAGTATAACATTAAATAAACTGAAACTATATCATTAAAATTATTTTTCTTAATTATTTGGTTTATTCCTTGTGACAAATGTATCTCAAATTAGAAATGATGTATTTAAAAGTAATAACTTTTATTTATGTTTTAAATAATATTTTTTCTCATTAATGTACGAAGACAAAACATAAGTGAACAATTAAAACTTTTGGTTAATTAGTGATTAAGAATCTTTGTTATTTAATTCAAGTTTATGTTTTTGCACGAAATAAATTAGTCTAATCTACGCGCATAAGTCTTTATGCTACTAGTATAAAGACTTCCAGATAAGCATGTTCCAACAAGGATATTAATAACAAATCTGTTGTTTTTAGTTCCGTTACTATTCATGACTTGATTTAGTTTAGCCTACATGCCTTGACTGGAAACTTTAATTATTAAGCTGCTATACCTCTATTAAAGGTGAAATAATGCGAAAATAATAAGAATTCTTTAAAAGTGTAATTATAATTGAAGTTTAATTAAATTATGTTTATATTTAATAAGAATTAGATTATTTAAAGTCGCAAATGTTTTTCAAACGACAATTTCTCATTGATTTTCAAGAATGATTCTAATCATAATAAATCAAGAAATAGAATCAAAATCCTTCAGATGTATTCTTAATTTAGGTCCTGGCTTATTAATTCTGTCCGAGGTAATATCTGAGGTTACAAAAATATCTGGGATTTATAAATTTATGACCTGATGTTTTTTGTAAATTGTAGACCAGTATATGCTCGGCATCGCAATTTCAAAAATTATTCTACGGATGTGTATATTGAAAAGAATCATTCTGAAATTTGAAGTTAGTTCTACTACAGCAACAGAAGCATCACAGACATATTCTGAATTCATTTGTCAACTTCACGAAAGAAACCAGTCAAATTACTACCATCTTCTTCAAAAGAGTTGAAAAGCATTCTAAAAAATGATGACATTTTAAAACTAAAATTGTGTACTCAAGTGTAAACAATTGTCTGATTCTAGTATGGAATACTTATGAGGATCCAGTGTTCTTATATGATTAGTTAATTTCAATGTATAAGTATATGAACTGATACATTGCCTGATTTGATTTATAAGAGAGTAGTTGTTAACAAAGTATATAAAGATTCCACAAATGTTGGTAAGAACACATTGTTGTACCTGTTTGATGAGAATACATTGTTAAAACGTAGGTTGTGCCTCGGTTCAAGTTCTGAAAAGTGTTACATACCGTTGAAAAGACATAAAAAGCAATTTTTAAGGTATTTCAATAAGACTTATGCTTTATGTTGCAATATTTCTAAAGTAGTTGAGTTTGTGCCTGGATCATTTGCTCCAGTTCTGAGAGTGTTTTCCATTATTGGGAACATGTGGTCTGCAGAAAGGTATCTTCTTTCAGTATCTGCTGGTAAACATCTCTAAATGTTAAAATTATTTCAAAAATTTCTTGTTGTAAGTTTTATAGAGTAATTATAACAAATAAACCATTTCTCTGAAAAAGTAGTATCTAATAAAAAATGCAACTTTAGAAATAAAGTTTAATACCCAAGTTATCAGTTAAGACTACAAAGTAATTTCAAAAATATGCCCTGGGTTGGAATTTACAAATTATAATAAGCCTAAGCATATATACTTTGTATTCGTTAATGGTTTCAAAAGGGTGCATCTTTGGCATCTAAATTAGTATTTCGAATGAGCAATAATTTTTAAGATTCCATCCTTAAAGTAGAAATTTCCAACTAATTAATTTTACAAAAAAAAAACTTTACAGTTTGCATTCTCCCCAGTTATGGGAACATTTTCTATGATTTTTAATTAATATGTCTATGATTTTGTATTCCTTTTCTTGTGAAGTATAAGATGATTTACATTATTTTAATCCTTCTATATCTTTCAAACATTAAAATGTTTCATTTGATAAGCATGTTGTTTTGTTCTTTCACAAACAGAATCATTTAAAATAGCAAAATATTTATAAGACAAACGCAAGAATATTAAATATGATATTACAATATCAATTTGTTGCTTCAAAATATTCTTTCAAAGTTCGTTTCTATAATTTCAGTTTTCAATTATTCAGGTTCATTGAATATACTACCAAACAGCTGATAGCTAAAATCCTTAGTCATTAAATATATCCTATCAAATTTCTGGAGAGGAGTTTTAACTCTGTTTTTATGTTACATTACCAATGAACAAAGTATAAATTTTACATTTTGAAAAAAAAAAGAAAGATTCTAACCTCAAAGAAAATTTATTAAAAGTATTAAATTTGAAAGCACGTTATTGAATAACCAAAATTATTACATATTTTATCTGTCAAAATCGAGACATCCTTTGGTGTCTTTTTTCTGAATATTACAAAGTTGGATAAAAAAAACAAAAGAAGTTACTATTGTAAAAAACAAAACAAAATTCCCTTAAAAATTAATATAATGTTCTTAACTTTCTTTAAAAAGTATCTAATTGATATTTCACACTATTATCTTCAATAAGGATATTAGTATAAAGTTACTTCATATAAACACAAAAATATTTATGTCTTTGAAAAGTGAAATAATCAGCTTATAGAGATGTATTTTCTCACACTCTATTTTCATGGTAACTTGAAGAAAATATATTAATAACAGATTCACTTTTAAGCCACAGTCTTTTTCACGCTGACTTAATTCGAAGAAACACGTTTTCAAATGTAAAATAAAAACTTATCAATATTCTTTCAATGATAGGTATTCAAATCCAGGTGCGTGTTTATTAATACGCATATTTATATGCAGAGTGATAAAAATTAAACAAGAGATCCTTAGATCCACCTAGAGAGAAAACTACAAAACAAACAAATGTGAAATAGCATACTTTCCTAATTATACGGTTTCAAATTCTATTAAAATTTCACATTTATTCGGCTAGAGGAGAATAATGTTGTTGTGCTTTGGAATTCACAAATTTTGAATAGTACATAATAACTTTCTATCGTAACAGAAAATGCAGAATATTTGCATGGGTATAACATATAGAAAATGGAATATCAAAAGCGAAGGATTAATATGAAAACATTTTGCAATAATATGCGCTAAGGAAATGAAAGGGTAAAACGCTTATACGATGCACACACAACTTCTTGTAATAATTGAAACATAAGAAATGTGTTTAAAGATTTCTAAAAAGAAAAGAAAAAATTACAATGTAAAGAAAGAAATTCTTTTTAAATTCTAGTAGAAACTTATTTTTTAAGATTTCATTTACCTACTATTTTAAAGATAACAGAGCTAATAACCAAAATTTAATCATACAATTCCATATTCAATATCTACAATCCCCTACATTGTCAAAATCTTCACAACAAATTAATTACTTTACGTAACAAAAACATTTGTCTACATTCACCTCTAGGAAAACTTAATCCTCTCTTCATGTCTCTGATTAAACGAAAATCAGCGCAGCTCCAACTGTTTGGCAAATAAAGCTGTTCATCGAACGAACTCAATTAATTAACTCAAAATGGAGAAAACGGTGAATAAAGTTTTACGCCATAATTCAGTGTAAGCTTAAAAGTTTTCTCGCTCTTCGGAATTGAACATTACATAGCTTTTGGACCGGAATCAATTCTAATACTAGATTTGGACTTTGTCAGAAAAGGAGAAGATTAGAGAGATAATCTTCAATTTTGTCGTTTATTAACAATTTTCCTAAGGGATTAATGATCAAACAAGCTGAATTAACATGTAATCTACAAATTCAAGATAATATATATTATATATATATATATATATTTCAAAAATATACAAAAAATAGTTATATACCTAAGATAACTATAGTCATGATAGAAAAGACTTAGCCACAGAAATACTAAAAGCAAACTCCCAGCCATATATATATATATATATATATATATATTGGAAGAGTAATGTATATGTCTCTATGTTCAGAAATATTGTTATTAATTACATACAACGCAATAAATTTCTATTTTAAAAAATCAAAAAAAAAAAATAAATAAAAACTATAAGCATTTTACTAAATATTACTTAATTCAAAAGTACCCAATTAATTTTATTAATAGTTATTTGAATAAAGAAATTCCAAATATTAAGGATTAAAATTCTTCAGAATATTAATAGTTTATTATTATAAATTTATCATTTTTCCTAGATAGATATAGTTATCTCCAAATTTTAATTTTAGATCAAATTACTTAATCTTTTAGTTTTTTTTAAATCATGTAGAATTTTAGTGTCCCTAAGGTAATGGTAGTATGTTTACAATTTTTAAATTTTTTTTATTTCTATTATTTTTATGCTTTTACTTAGTGCTATTATTTAGCTATTCCCTTGCTTTGAATTTGCATTTGGGTCCAGAGATCTGACAGTAACTTGGTTATTGTACTCAGATTTTGCGCGGGATCTGCATTTTTGAATGCAATTTTTAGGTAAGTTACCTTTTTCTTGTAAGGGATATAGATATTTTATCCATTATTTTCAATAGGTTTCTACTCAGTAATATTAACAGAAAGGAGGAAGGTTGGCTGGCCACAAAACATGTTCCAACTCCACTTTTATATAAATTATTTTATATATAAGCTATCCTAAGTCAGCAATGTTTATAATACTGTAGCATCCATATTTTTATATATTTAACTCTATTATTTTTATTTTTTCATGTATCCCTTCTAAAATCTATTGTCTGGTTAACTTGCAATTAAATTTTTTTTTTCAGTTTTGATTAATATTTATTCATTTCTTTCTAGTAGAGATAATTTTGACTATACATATATACATACATTATTTTTCTAAACTATTCTTTAGAGTTGGGAAGCATCTATTATTTTTATTTTTTGAGATATAATGTTAATTACGTAAATTTCGATTGGTCCGGAAACTTGAACTCTCATAACAAAATAACAGAAATTTTTAATCATCGAATGAAACTTTTCTACTTGATTTTCTCTTCAGGAAATTCACTTTAATGTAAACCTGAAATTATACTTAACTTGTTTTAAGGTATTAACCAGAAAAAGTTGTATTTTCTTGTAAAAATACCACTTTAATTTTATAGCAAAAGTCAATTAATCAAAAACAGCTATTGTATATAAATTATTGCAGAGAAAATAATGTTGGATTTCACATTCATGAGTATTTTTATTTTTAAAATAATAAATAATGATAATGTAATATGTTGCCGCAAGGGTGGGTAAATAGAGGCCCGCGAGCACATGTGACCTGCCAGGATAATTAGAAAATCTAATAGGCTGAAAATGATCTACATCTTTGGGCCAATATATATTTGGAAACTACGTTTTCTTACGTGAATATGAACAAGCGTAATTATTACTGTATGTTGGCTGACATTAACTTTCAGACTGTGATAAGAATTTCAACAAGCAATCTCATTCTTGGTTTTAAAAAAATTGTAGAAAAGTCTAATAGTCTTTTCAACAAATTCTAAAACTCAATTTGCTTTGCAGCTGTAGTTGATATGAAATTAGCTCTAGGAATAAATATGAATAAAGCTCCCATTATTTTTTTATTTCACTTATATTGTACATTGTACAATTTATACTTTTTCTGAGAGGAAATCAAAGTGTGGACCTCCGCATTCTCCGTTTCCACAACATCATCCTTGTGCCGAAAGAATTCCCCACCCCATCTTTATTGCATTTAAATCCAAAATTCTATTATAAACCGTTACGTGAGCTTTCGATATTTTTAATTAAAGTGACTTTCAGAAGAATTATATGAAAGTAATATGATAATTTTTAGGAAAATAAAGCATTCTGTTGTTTATGTATGTTTCTTTTACTCTTTTCAGAAACTGTATTAAATAAAGTATCCTTAGAGTAGCACTTAAAGCTCTTACGCATTTGGAAAAACAGCTTGCATAAAAATGGAAAAATAAAAGAATAATAAATAATCCTACTATTAAAAATATTTTGGCCCCATAATACTCAAATTCTTATTTCTAAGTATATTGATTCATAAAAATGCATACAAAAAATATTCTAGTAAAACTAAAACAAATTGTACTCTGATAAATTGTAACATTAGTAATCATAAATGCATATTTATACAAGATTCAGGGGAAGAATTAAATTACTTGATTGATATTTAGTCATTAAACTAATTAATAATTAGTATTAATCACAGAATTCAAATTTTTGTTAAAAATTTTCGTGTGACACTGCGTTTAAGATTTATGTATTTATCAGTTGTATAGATATCTATTATTGAATATACCTTTGCTGTTATGTATTTATTAATTGTAACTGCATTCAATTGCTTTTAACTATTCATTTATTCCAATTATTTCTTGTTGCTAAAGATTAATACTTTAAATACTTCAAAAAAACTTTTCACCCCTGCATTTAAGCAAAATTTTGTTTATTTGTAACATTTACTTTAAATTCATTATAACTTAATATTTTTAGAATAATTAATATATTTATTACAATTCCCATACGTTGAAATCTGTTTACCAATTCTATTATTTAATTGAAAATTATATTTGTAAAATATTCTGGTTTCGCGTATTATTTTTAACATATATAACTTTGGCGTGAAGTAAAGAATTAAACTTAGAGAATACAAATAATAATAAAAATAAATGTTGAAATTTTTAAGTTTTCAACCAAATATACAGTTAATAAATTCACTATTATAGAATAACAACAGAATCACGGTATTTTTATGAAACATACTTCATTTAAAATCTATGTGAGTGCTTTTGAAATTTCTCGCTTCATCTCGGTATATAAAAAGTACAATCAGATTTTATGCTCATAAAGGAAACCTTCTTTCATCGCTAATTACTGAGTAAAAAGAAACCCCTTTCCTCTACCATAATCCATCACAGATCGAAAGGATCGTATTGTATCTATGATCAATGAGTTCCCATGAGAAAGATGATTACTTTTATCCTCCAGAATAAAACAGAATTTTTTCCTAGATCACCAATTTAATGGGTGAGAAATTTAATTATTTATGACATGATATGCCAAAATTATGCTTATTATGTTATGAGTGATTAACCGTACCAAAAGAATAACTTTATCATGACAATGGCACTTGAAGGAACATTTGGTGTAATACACTTAACTAATATTAAAAAATAATCAACTTATTATTGAAGAGATTAAAGTAAAATTATTTTTTGTAAGAAACATAATCTCTGTTTAAATATTTCTTGAAATTATTTTGAATTAGCCTAAGTACGAATGAAACAAGAAGGGTTCTTTTTTATTATTATTGCAAAACAAATGTAACTATTATTTAAAAAATTACAAATATTTTCTCTATATATAGAGAGAAATTAAATAGGATGGTTTAACTACAAGGAAAAATTACATTATTATAGTTTTTCCTAAAAGTAATTTGAATAAGTTGTGGGAATTTCAATGACATCATGCTCATCTTACTGAAGCATTCCAATGGCTACTTGGTATATACTAATTTGAACTGTTAAAGTGTACTGACCATTTAATCATCTTTATAAAATACAGTCTTATTTCATCAAAATTAGAAATATTTAATTATTTTATTCCTTTGGGGGGATGTTCGTGGAGTGTGTGCGAGTGTGTGTTAATCTAATATTCCTTACAAAAATAAGGATTTCTAACCGGATATAAAATTTTTCTTCAGATTACATTGATTTGATTCCGGTAAACAATAATAATAACTATACAATTTTTTGGATATTAAGCAACAGCTAAAATTGCTACAATATTCAAAAATATTTATGATGTGAGAGACAATTCTATTTTTAATAGTAAGGTTGCAGTATATTGTTGTAATAGCAAAATAAATAGCAACATTAATGGAAACATTATTATAATTTGTAATATTTTAATCAAATATCGCTTAGGAAAAAGAACAAGGTCTTCTGCGTGTGTGACGCTATGCACTATATGTGTGAACTGTGAAACACGTTACTACCCACATAATCTCTACACAAGAATTTGATTGTCTTCTTCATTAAAGTAGAAACGTGACTTCTCGGTAAAGACCACTTAATGATGTCCAATGCCCCTTGTTTAACTGATGCAACTTCGTTCAATACTGCGATGATATATGATTCGATGCTATTATAGACAACAGCCTTAATCTAAGTGGTTTATGAAATCATTGACAATTTGTGTAATCATGTAGGGAGAGGTCCCCTTTGATCCTTTGATATCTGCAAAATATTGGACTCATTGCGCGTAAGTCTTAAGTCACTAAGATTTCCCCCAGGACTTTATTGGCACTTCGATGTGCTTTGTTCTATCTACTGCTGGTGGAACAGTGATAGTCCTGTAAACCAATGTGTTGAGCAACTCCTTTATTAAAGAATACCCCTTCTCGAAATCTAATTATCTAATCGATGTCAAACTCTTCAGGGTGCTTAAACTGTTTCTGAACTTTAATCAAGGAATAATTTATTTTTCCGGCACGAATCGAAATGAAATTGTTTTGTTCTCTTACGGCCCAGCACATGTTATGCTTGAGACTTACCCTGCGGACATCACAGGTCCATACGAACTAAGAAAATACTTCTCAATAATTTGTAATTTGCTATCTTCCCATACACGATGATTTCAAGAAATACCTTGCAAATATATAATCGTCCAGCCTGCTTTATATTCAAGGAAACGTAAGAAGCTTTCCAATGTAAGTATTATAGCGCATGCATTCAAGAAGGAATGAAAAGAATTAGCCCAACTCTAATAGTCACAGTTACTGTAACAATATATCTAAATTTTAAAACAGCAACTTCTACTTTATAACAGTGAAGTGTGATTCTAATAGTTAAAATTTTAAAATGGAGCTGGAACAGTACTTGCAGTAGATAATATGGAGGTGTTATGCAGAGAACAAGAAGAAAGAAAAATCACCACAATATTAGTCGCAGAAGCAATAGCAAAGTAAATATATGTGCATCAGAAATTTTCAACTTGTCGGCCATCACACACAATGGAATAAAACGCAGTAGATAGAACTGAGAAAGCTCAATGCAAAGATTAATTTGTTGAATATTGGCACCTTTTCTATCAAATAATATTTGAGACATATATTTTTGGTTTCAGTTATCTCCACTGCCAGAAATTCATTGAAGTGAGATCAGTTGAACTGGACTACAGCAAGAAGATTTAAACGATGTAAGATAATTCTGTCACTAAATTGTTCCATTAGCTAACATTTGACGAACCACTCTACATGTAGATCAAAACATTTTGCACCCACAAGGCGTCAGAGAAAGCATTTCGATGATGCATATCGGTATTGACGCAATTGTTCCACATTTATTCATTTCGAGAAGTTACTATATTCTCTCGAAGCCGGCAGTAACCTCTTAACAAAATTAAAGCTAAGAACAAAAGTGCTTACTATTCCACGCCACATAGTCAATTTTGCTTCGTATATTAGAAGGGCAACTCTTTTATGTTTATTTAAATTCTCGTCGTAATCAGTCGTTTTTATAATAGATATGTAATGCATGTGCGATAGGGTATCCATTTCACTGTCAAAGACTTATTGTTTCAGCTTCATAATATCAGACATGAATGAGTCCTACTTCAAGTCTTAAAGTCTGTGCATACCCTGGTATCGTCTGTTTTATATACACTTAGTTGACTAGGTTCGGAGTGGAATACATTATGGAGTATGATATTAGTAAAATGAAATTCGTGTTTTGGAATATATCTACTATTCTTAATGTTAGGAATGTTTTTTGAGCTTCAATTTACATTATTTGTAATGCGGATCATACATAATTTAATGACAAAAAAAAGCTTTTGCCATTAAAAAATTTCCAAATTTTGTCACTATAGTGGTAACTTTGAAAAGGGGTTTTTTGTTCTTTTTTGTATTATTCTGGAGTGTATACCTTGCAGTACTTGAATTAAAAATCAAATTCTATACTTTAGCGCATAACGCTAGCTATGGAGTCATATAAGTGTGGTAAAATGTTTTTATAAATATCTTGTATCTTATATAGTTTGTGAGATTGAAGTTCTAATTTCAGAGAGTTATAGATAGAAAATTGTTAAAGATCTCATCGAATAAAGTATAACCAATTTATTATAACCAGTTTATTAGTGATAATTTTGTCATCAAAGGTTTGCTATTTTAAAATCAAGAGGCACAGGAAGAACTGTTATGGGATACATATATACATATATGTACATACAAAGCTTAGAGCTTAACAATATATAAAAGCTTTACTTTTAATATACAGTTGATCCCCAATTTACGGAACCTTTATTTAACGAATTTCACGATTTAAATAATTATTTTTCATAGATATATATCTGTATTGTATTAATATGTTATCTTATTTCCTAATTTAATATGCTGAAAATTATTATTTATTTTCTACAAACACCCAAGTTTGTGAATAAATCCTACTTATCTTTATGTGTTTTATTCTACTGAACTGATGTATTCGACTATGGATGTTATTTAAGCAATTTTTATATTTTAGCGAATTGCACTATGTGCTTTCCATTTAAAATATAGAAGAGATGGGCGTAATCATTGTTCAATGTTAAAAATATTCAAATTTCTCCAATTTAACTTCATTAGTTAAATTTAAATAAAATCGTTTTTGCTATAAATTTTATTACATTAAAATTCTCCAACACTTATTTTTAATAAATAACATATTTATTCATTCACTACATGTACGAATATATGTGTGATTTGTATGTATACTCTCTCCTGAAGCACAAAAATTCTTCAAATACTTGTTACTTTTAAGACTTTGAAACACATGAACGGGACTATTAATTCAACGTTAATATCCCCAGTTACACGTATGTTAATAAGAATAAAAATTCCCGTTTTTCAATCCAGCTTCTCAAATAAATACTTAGTCTTTTGAAAAATATTTTAAACATTTTAAAAATACTTTTCTCAAATATCGTAAAAGCTCTATGAGAGATAAAATAGCTTTCAGCACAGAAGTTTATCTAGTTGTAAGAATATCTAATGTGCTTCTCAAGATCTAAAAGCTTTTAATCTGTCCAATGCTTAAACTTTCTCTGATTTTCGAAAATGTATTTAAATATTTCACTAACTTTTAAAATATTACTCAGTTTTAAAACTGATGGATTCTATTTCTATTTTAAAGTAAAATACATTAAAATGAATGAATTCAGTAAGAAAAATATCTTGAAGGTAAATTACAATCAAAATATAAAAATGAGTTTATCTACAAATAGCACTTTTGAGTCATATCTAAGACGTGTAACTTGTAGCAAAATAAATAGATATGTTTATAACTTAATTTGAAACAGTTTTCAGTATTTTTTACGATAATATTTAAATGCAAAATTTTCAGTCTTAAAAATAAATATTAACACACACAAAACTGAATATTCTTATATAATTACTTTTACATAATTATATTGATAAAAAAAGTAATCAAAAATGTGCTTGCATAAATATTGTATTTTAAAATATTTTAGACTTATTAACTAATAAATTGCATTTTTGAGAAAACGGTTTTAAATTATTTTTAAGTAACACATCAAATAAAATTTGTGAAAAAACTACGTAGGTTATTTTGATACTTTAATTACTTAATTCTATTAAAAATTCAGTTGCTAATTAATCAATTAAATATAAGTTGTAATTGCATAAAAATTACAATAGCATTTTAAAACTATTTCATTTTACTTCTTTACCATTTAATAGTACACAATAAACGCAGAAGATACTTACCTATTATCGCAACCTTATTGGTGATATTATATAAAACGAAGCACAGACACATGGTTCAAATATTAAAAATAAAAAAAAATTGTGAAGAAGGTACCATATCGCCTTAACGAATTTTTCCCCGATAAAAATGATGGCAAAATCTAATATTTAATAAAGAATATACAAACACCAAATTAACGAATTACTTCAACTACCGAAAAGTTTTTCTATTAGCTTGGGTTAGAAAAAATTGTATTTGTTTTCAAATGACACCCTTTTTTTTCCGGAACAGTAAAAGACTTTTTCTGTGAGCAGCAAATTTTGACGGGAAAATTGCAGTCCATTATTAGACTTAACAGGCTCAAGTCAAGAGTGGAACCTATAGCTTAAGTTTTGAATAGGACAAGAAATTTCTTTCTGAAAGTCCTATAAAAAATGTTGCATTTTCTAATGTTTTACATTGTTTGGAGACTGTGAATGCATACCTCATGCAGCAGTAAATAGCGCAGTATTTTCTTCTCTGCCTAAAGTTGGAAAAATACCTCTTTCGAATCAGGAATCAGAAGGTTGTCAAACATCTATCAGTTAATATTTTAAAATTTTCAGTTAATTGTTGTATAATAATTTAATTGTAGTATTTTTAGCTACTTAATGAAAAGTGTGTAATTTCTAACTATGGATATTACTTGTACAGTTGCTTATTGTATAATTTAAAATAATAAATACAAAAAACCTGTATTTTTTGGACTGAACTCCGATATTACGAATACCCCGAATAAACGAATGAATTTTTCGGTCTCGATGAGTTCGTTAAATCGGGGTCCGACTGTATTTTTAAGCCAAAGAAATTCGAATTTCATCTAACAAGGATTTTGTCCCTACTGGTTTGGTAAGAAGTTTTTTAGCACCTTTTATTAAAAGAAAAGTAAGCTTTAAAATAAATATTCTAGGTTTTTATAGATTTATCAATCATAACTGGATGTGTGCGAGAAGATAAAAGAATTTTGTTCGTAATAGCATTACACATCTAGGCCAGCATGGCTAAAAACAAGAAGTCAACATCTGCTTACTTGAATCATGTCCTAACTGATGAAAACAGTGAACTGTCTTCCAGATGTGACAATAATCAATATTTTTTCACTCCAATAGATATTCTAGAAGATTGCTTCTTTCTGCTGTCCTTTGTCCTAATAGAGAAGAATGTTTCGAAGAAGAAAACGAGTTGAGCGGAGAAAAAGTGCTAACTTTTTTCGTTGGAAGTCGATCTTCAAAAACAAAAATAAGTAATTCAAGAAAGAAAAGATGAAAACTATACAAAATATAATGTGGAAGACAATTTTACTTAAAATTATTTAGAGAACCTGAAGAGAATTTTACTAAAAACATTCTTAAGATATCGACAACAATTTTAATTTCTTAAAGCAGAAAGGTTAAGTTTTCACTTAGAGGAATTTGTAGATTCAAAGGCAAAATAAATATTTTTATATAATGGTGATCTTAGAAGATCTTGGAATCAGAATCAAAAATTTTCAAAAGGCGTTGTTTCACTAAACATTTTAATGTTTTGCTTCAATAATTTTTATTTTATCTGTAGTTTCTTCAAAATTTTTAAATTAACGAAAATACTCACATTGATGTTATTTGTTTAAATACATCAATACACACAAGGAATTAGGTATAATACAATTTACTATAAAATTCACCGAATAACGCTTACTTTTAACACAAAAAATAAGATCGAAAATATTCGGGTGCTCGTTATACGTCGGGCATAAAAATGAGGGCTTTAAAACTGAAAAAAGATGAGCATAAAAAAATTAGACTTCTACATACATCAAAACACTGTTTATTTAAAAGAAAAGGCATCACTTATGAACTTAAAGGGTTGTAGTTTTAAAAGTATACTATTTTTTTCTGAAGCTTGGAATAATACCTCGAATAAATTACTTCAAAACACAAGAATATTGCACACGTACATTTCAGGTTTCTTCGTAAAAAAGGGGGTGGCGTTATACGGCGAATATTCTTAAAAATTAAAAAGTGCAGCTTGAAAGTGTAGGTGCACGTCGTGTGCCTTAAACGTTATATTGATTACTACTAAGCCTATGATCAAATGAATTTTTACGTTATTTTTAATCAATTATGTTTTGATAAATTAATCACTGCCTTACTAAATCTGTTATTTTCTTCTAACTTTTAATAACTTGACTTGCATTAATTAAAGAAATCAAAATAATTTTTATGACGCATCTTTATTGCCTTATTTCTTAAAAAACTAAAAAATAAGCTATTTTTTTTTAAATTTTAAAGATTTTAAGTATTTGAAGAATGTTTATTTTTTAAACTAGATAATGCATAATTTAGTTTCTCTGAAACATAATTTTGAGGGATTAATATTGTTCTGAAATTACAAAATAAATTTTTTTCAAAATATAAACTTGTTTATAGGGTATTTAAAAATTAATAACTAGATAACTCAAAAAATATATTAATGTAATATTTTATAAATGAGCAACAAATACTTATTTTCCCTGGCCATTTTTTTTTCATAAAAAATAATAAAGGTGATGAATTTTATGACTAAATTCTGATTGAATTTTCAAAACTGCTTTTCATGAAAAATATTACACCTCTCCACAAATATGACAGTATACAAACATATAATTGTCCTCTATTACTCTCAATCACTGGATATTGAATTAAACTTTTATTGGTTATTTTAGTATATACATTCGCAAGCATTTATATGTGATTTATCTCATATTAAACAAATAAAGAACCAAAGCAAGTTACCATCGATGGAACATGAATTTGTAACCGTAAGCTAATGGCAAGATTATATTACTTGCTCTCTTTTATTTTGTTCACTCAGCCTGGGGTCTGAGATTACTTTCGCAGTAAGTGTATACTGTCCTCATCACACTGAGCAAGTTTATTTTGATGAGAACATGCAACCCTCAGACTTATAACTAACATTGCTTTATATTCGGATATTTTCATTAAAAACAAAATTCATTCCGGTCCGCCATTATTATAAAATCCTGTAGTAAAAGCAAATTTCTTTATTTTTTCATGCTTTTGTTTTTGTCTTTGTTTTCGCAAACTGCTTCATATACTAAGCCTTTTTTTAACCCAATATAAAAATGCTGGCTTTTTCCTCCCCTTTGTTTTTGAATAAGAAATTATGTATATTCTGCAAATTTAGTTTATCTTTGCAAATACTGGGGGAAATGATAAGCGAAAAATCTATCGTAGATTAGATTATAATCAAACATTAATTTTGCGTATGTAATGTATTTAACTTTGTTAATGTGTTTGTTGTTAAAAAAGTAAACAAGTTATAGTATCCCACTGAAAATACTTTAGTTAAAACTTTCTATGCAAATATGTCATTTAAAATTGAAAACATTTTCCAATATCATATGAAAGGAAATCACAGCTTGACTTTGTAGAACTCAATTAGACTTTTTAGATCAAACATAGTGTAACAAGCAAAATATTTTTGGAAAATTAAAAGCAATTTTAATTTTACTGAATTTTTCATACCTACTTTAGTGATGTTGCGTTTATACTATTATAAGAGTTTCGTTTAACGAAATAAAATGCCCAACCTTATATATTTAGTTATGACATTTCTGTGAATATGTATAAATGATTTTTTTTCTTTCTGTTACATGTGTGTGAAATCTTTCTATTAATAAGAAAAACAATATTGTTGTTAAAGTTTGTCCTTCTACTCGACAATTACGCATAACATCCGTTGCTGAATCCTGATAGTAGTCACTACTTAATAACTGAAGTTCTTAAACTCGATCCAAGAACACAAGTTAAAGTAATGAAAATAATTGTCCCGTTTTTAAGATATAAAATATTATAGCAGGAATTTATGGATGCTAATTGAAATGTAATCATTTTTCTCACACACAATCAAATATTTTCACTGCATGCAATTTAAATTATAATGCATTCTTGAGAAATTCTCATGCTAATTAAAACTAGAATTTTTCCTTTAATGTAATAAAATAATTATATTCTCTCTCTCTCTCTCTCTCTCTTTGTAATGCATTTAAATTTTCAAGCCATCTGTAATAATATTCAAAATCATCTGAAAAATAACAATTTCGATGAAATTCCAAAAGAGTCACATCAGTAGAAGTAAAGAGTTTCTGTGTGATCTTTCGAAAAACTCGGTACTGTTAGAAAAGTGAATCAAAAGAAGAAACCACCTGCAGAGTTCCCATTCATTCTTATTGGCTCCCATGAAAGGTGTTAAGTATAGAATTCTCACGAGAGGTGCTTAGCAAGAAAAATAATGATCCTTTTTGGTTGGTAAGAGAAGTACAATAAGAAGAAAGAGAATTTAGGGATTGCGTGAGAATTGCTTTCTCACTAGAAAGTATTGCTATAGAGGCATACAATAAAAATGCTATTAATTAATTAGGAAATATTTTTCAAGAAACATATATATATATATATCTTAATTTTTTTTATCTTCTTTTATACAAAACAAAATTTTGTATTATAATTTGTGAAGGAAAATGAATTATTACACATTTATGTACTGCACAAATTTTAATATTATTTTTTAAACATTTCATTTCTGAAATAATCCTTAATAATTTTTAATTAATGACAATACAGTGCATTTTAATAATAACAATATTAGAATAAAACTTTTTTGTAATTAATCTACCAGAGCAATAAATTTGTTGTTTACAATATAGGTAAATAGTTTTTGAACTAAATACCTCATATCTCGCCAAAAAATGTAAAACATAGGAATCCTAGATACTCAATTCACAAGGAAAGATAAATAATAATATGTATTTAATATGTTTAAGCATTTTAGTGAAACTCAAATATTTATCTTTTAGGATCACTAAATTATTTATATCCCATTAAAAAATTGCAAGATTATACAATTAATATCCTTTGCTTCAACAAGCAATGTTTTTATTGTCAAACTAATGAAAAATGTTTCAAAAATATTTAACAAACGTGATTGTCATTTAACGTAAATGAAGGTAAATACCAAAAGATTTCAGTTGGTTTTATTTAATCTGGTACCTGGTATGTTATTCGGCACAAATAAAAAACTAATTAAATAAATTTATAAAATTTATGTGTAGGAACTTGAGTAATATCATTAATGTTAACTCATAGTTACTGTGATGGAAATATTCTAAAGCCGAAGGGGAAAAAATTGAAGCAAAAATTTCTGTGATACTTGCACTTTCTCATCCTGATAATTCTATAGCTTCAAATGAATATTTATGTTGAAAACATAAACATTACATTGAAAACATTGAAACTACCTCCTTTTATTTAAATTTTTAAGATCTGAAAGTTTCTTCTTTTTTTTTATTTTATGCTTTAAAAGATTTTTGGGCCAAATTTGTCATTGAATTAAAAAAGTACTTTGAGATGTATGGATGCTCAGTCATTCTCAGGAAACGTAAAGCGATTTTATGTTCTATTTAGAGACCTCCTTACCTTGTTGGTCTTTTTATAACATAATATGTAACTGGAAGGACTGAATTTATAATTGTTCAGAAATTACATTTTGTGAAATATTCCTACGCTATTAATAATACTTCGAAGAATAATCAAAGGTATTATGAATATTAATTGAAACATCCATGTATCATTTTTATCCCATGGTTGTTGTTTAAAATTACTTAACAAAATTCGCTTTTTCGGTCTTAAGGGTGTTTTTATAGAACTTATATCTTTTTACATAAATATTTTTTGTATTTTATACCATTACTGTTAATCAACTATGCACTTAAATTTAAAAAATGAATTAAATTTATTTGTTTAATTCATGAGCTTATAGACTTTATAATAAGCTAATATACTGATTTTTCCACATTAAAAAATAATCCATAGTAATCTAAAAAACACTTCATGGGATATTTCCATTTTTAATTAATTAGAATATTGCTTTTTTTGTTATTGAATTTTAGAATTTACTTAAGAATAGATTGAAAATTAAATAAAATAAATATGGATGACTAATAAAACTCAAAACAAATAATAGCTAATCTTTAGTAATATCACCAAGAACTTGAAACATAGAACTATGAAAAAAATATAAAGAAAGAGCTTTGGTCTAAAATAGATAACTGTTATTATTTCTAAATCTGTAACTCCGGACTAAGCATTGCTTTGTAAAATCCTAATTTTCCTCTTCAACAGAATTTTTTGAAATAATAATACAAAAGAACAAATAATGAAACTCTCATTGAAAATCAAGCCTAAAATTATATGTAAAATTAACATAAAACCAGTAAAATACAAAAATAATGGATGTGTATACATATATATTATAATAAAATAAAACATAGTGAGTTATCCTACAAAGCAAAGAATTAGAAAAAAATGGAATTGATGAACAGTAACAACAAACTAAAAAATAAGAAAAGATAAAAAGTCAATTGATTAAAAGGGAAAATTATTAAGTTTTCTAAAGCTGTCACCGACTTAGGACGGTGAAGTAAGGTTAGGCTTGTTGTGCTATAGGATCCCCACCAACTCCACTTTTTCTTCAAGTTACATAGTCTCGTTTTTTTTTTGTGTGTGTCACACCTTGTATATGCCACGACATAATTACGGAAGTAACTAATACGTGCAAATAAACATAAATAAACAAAACACAAGTACTTACTCTGTCCAGTTAGGAGGCTGTACTAAAATAAAAAGAATTAAATAAAGACAGAAAATCAGAGGGAAAAAATTCTTTATTGGTGAGGCTCACAACAGCGATAGATGATAATAAAAATTTTGGTTTATTCAATGACTACTACCAAAGGAGAAATGTATAGAAAAATGACTTAAAGTGTTTTTCCCATTCCTAAGAAAGATGAACCACAATAATAAGGATAAATTAAATATACGAAATAATCCTAAAAAAATATAATTTATTTAAAAAAACAATAAAAAAGAAAAATATTTATACCGCATTAAATATGTTTACTTGGAAATTGTCTGCATTTGAGAATCTTTTAAAATACTTTCCCATGCTAAAATGAAACTCAAAATATAAATCTGTAACTATTCATTTATATTTTTTAATGCAATGATATTTTAGGTGAGTAATTCTGAAGTATTTTAAATAATTCAAGTATTTTTTTCAGGTTTCTTCTATGTAATTTATTGATAATATTTAGAGCTTGATAATTTTTTTAAAACTTTGCCTATATTAAAACTAAAAAAACTGAATTTAAAATAAATCTGAAAAAACAACAAGATTGAATGAATTTAATTCCATGACAATTTGGAGAATAAAACACAAATTATTAAATATTTCCTTTTAAAAAAATTCATTGTGTCGTATCATTACTCTTTCAAGTATTAATTTTGTTGAACAAAAAAAATGAAAGAGATGACAAATGGCTGCTATAATTTGAAAAGAAAAAAGCTTTAGAATTTTAGATTTTTGATATTACAAATTTTCTGCACAATTTTGGGTATTTTATCCCAATAACTTCATATTAAAAATTACTATTGAATTAGTAGTAGATATGTAAATTTGCCTTTTTAAATCCAGGAATATGAATTTACAGTGAATTTAAAACCGACGCTTAGCCAATGAGAAGTTTAAAATAAAAGCAATCAAAATGTTTTCTTGCGTCAAATCAGTAAATCGCAATTTCTAATACTTTCAACATAAGTACACTTTTTTAAAAAATTTTAATATATTTAAATTTTGTTCATGAAGAAAATTATTAAAAAATTAATATAAGTTCGAAATTTTACTTAAACAACTTAACAATATTCATTGCTTTTTAGAACTAAAAATGGCAAATTAAAAATGGACATTGCACATACATGAAACATGTAATATAATTTTATAAAATATCTGCTTCTCTCAAGTTCTAATATTAGCATAACTTCAAAGATAAGCATCAAATTATCAACACATAAAATCCAAAGACCTTCAGAACAAACTGCGTTCATGTTTTTTTTTCTAGAAGCAGCTCAGAATGATTGTGGAATTATTAACAATATAATGTAGAAAGAAGCCATGTCTAAACGGAAGATTCGACTTGTAAGACTTCTCTTTCTTTCCTTCCAAGAATCCTGAGGCTACACGTTTGGCTGTTGTTTTGAAATATTTTTCAATGAGACATTGTCTTATACTTATAAAAAGAATTTTATCCCGAAGGAGTTTTTGTATTTAGAGCTATATCTGTGGAAAAAGCCGAGTTTTAATATTATACTTTTTTCAATTAGGTTAACTTTTAAAATTATTGCGTTCTTTTTATTTTATTCTCATTTTTATACAGGAAAAGTGAAATAATATATAAAGATAGTTAAATGGAAACATATTGAATCTTATGTGAAATCTCGCCTAGTCTTATGACTAATTATCTTGTCACTAGTATCATTTTATTTATCGTTTTATTAGTTTTAAGAAAGTTTAAAGAAAAACCTCTTTTTTTTAATTCATTCTCCTTAAAAAATTGCATAAAACTGTGTTTAAATTTGTTCCTAAAAAGCGAATTTATTATCCTTTGATGAAAATAAGTAAAATCTAAATTTGGCTTGAATTTATTATTTTAAAATCACAAAATTCATAATTTTGCATCCCGATCAAGAGACACCTGAGCTTGCCATCCATATTCCAATCTACCATTCCACATCAACGTAAGGACTGTGAGCTCTGACAGGTTCAATGAATATCATTCTTTTTGCATGACGAATGTTCAAAAATTTAGAAGGAAAAGTTGTATGTGGAGCTATAAAGAAATTTTAACATAAAAATTTCGAAAAAAAATTGTTTATCGCAACATTTTTGTTTAAAATTACATATCAGGTTGTTGATTTATTATTATTATTTTTATTATTATTATTATTTTAGTATTTCTTTATAAAACGTTTGGTTGATTTTCAAAATTATCATGTACTTCATCAACTTTATTATCCAAAATGAATTTTCATTATAGTTATATAAAACTCAAATTATTAATTCCCAATGTGATGTAACATACGATATATTGATCCGTATTTGTTTTAATAAATATGCATCACAGAGCCAAGCTCTTCCATTTCGAAATGCTTTCTGTGTATTGTTGTATTAAATAAAAATTCGAGGGTAGTATTGCATACATAAATGTGTAATTTTATATAAAAAAATAATAACCATAAAATAAATCATATATTAGAAAAGAATTGTACTTTATATAAAATTTTAATCTATTTAACCATTTCGTGATTTCAAGATTATCGTAAGCTGATGTTCCTAAAAAAGGAGTAAAAAGATAGTTAACATTTAATTTCGAATTTGAATAAATATTTATCGATTTGTTCTCTGAACAGTGTTTTGAAAAGTTACTGAATTTCAATTGTATTGCATAGCTATACATAAAAACAAAATCTGGATCAATTGCACCATGGAAAAGATGCACATGAGGGAGAAAAATTTCATAACGGTAGCGAGCTCGAATAAGGGAAAAATTGAGTAAAAGGGGTAACTTCTATCAGTTTATCATAATACCTTCTGCACAAATGTGACATTACCATTCCAATGATCCCTTTCCTTAAAGATGGTGATTGGAAAGTGAGTCCCCACATACCGCCATATAAAATAGAGTAGAGAAGCTTTTCTAAAACTGAAAATTGGCACCGATGACATGAAAATAGACCACCTTTATGAAGGTATCTGACCTCAATAAACTGAAATTCATCTCGTCCAATTGAAATACACAGCTGCAAAGCAATGTCACCCGCTATCTATTTTTGGCCTCATTTAAACTTCACTACGATTATTATTTGCAGTTGTATCTTTTAGCCGACTACTACCAACTTTTTTCTACTGCTGTACTTTAGAACGCTTTCCAAACTCGTAAAGTAACATTTTTGTCAATTCTGAATTCATTGGTAACATGGTGAAATTATGTCTCTCCGCAAGCCTACCGATCATTCGACTGCGTGTAAAGGTACCTTGAAGAAATTTTTAAACTGTATAGCCCATATGATCGTACATTCTCTCAGTGGCGTAACGGAGAATATTAGGGCACCCCCCCCCCTCAAAGCCAGGTTTGTGCCCCAAGACAGATCTTACAAAGCATGTATACTAGGCGTCAGTCAGAACACTGGCACCCTAGAGTCCTGGGCCCCTCGCATTCCGGGGGGGGGATGCGAGGGGCCCAGAATGCCAAAAATAGATAGCGGGTGACATTGCTTTGCAGCTGTGTATTTCAATTGGACGAGATGAATTTCAGTTTATTGAGGTCAGATACCTTCATAAAGGTGGTCTATTTTACGTTACGAAGAGAATGCAAACATTCCCTTCAAGGGAATGCAAACATTCCCTTGAAGAGAATGTTTGCAAATGCAACTTTTCTTAATTTTACCTCTCGCAGTGACTCCGAATGGTTTGCTTTTTCTTCACCTCGACGTCATACTCTTGATATTTGCACTTCTATGACCTTTCTACCGAATTGGGATTTCATTACATAAAACACACAAAAAATGTGAAAACTACAAGTTTATTTTAACAAACTGTAAGAAAAATTCCTTATTAAAATGATGTTATTTGTTTTTAATATTAGTTATGCTTTACTTATTCTAATAATAGTAGAGTCTCAAAAAAAAAAAAAGCACACTTTTAAATAATGTTTGATAACATGCTCAAATAAAAAAATTTTTAAAAAATAAGGATAAAAACTTAAATAATTTTTTCCAGTAGAGATATATATTCCATCTATTACTTCAGTTATGTGGATCATAGATTATCCAGTTGCGGAGGAAATGAAAGAGGCCTTGTGTGTTATTTAAGAAGGTCTGAACTCAGCCTAATAATGGCAGTGATCATTTGTCAAGACAATGCCTGTCAAAGACTACATTGGATAAGCTTTTAGGAAAGACTTAAGAAACTTCTGACAAAGACTTTTTAAGAACCAAATACTTTTTAGTTAACGAGAAGCTATAGCTCTAAATGATGTACTCTTCTTAGAAGAGATTTTCGGGAAAAGAATTTAATTTTGTAAGAAGAAAGGTTTTTTAAATCCAAACACATCTCGCAAATGCTCATTGCTGGCTTTCTTTTAAATCTTAATTTATTTAAGATAGATTCGATACATAATGCTATATGTTTATGCTAAAATGTTATAAATAATAATATCATATTTTGATTTATTTTATAAATAATTTAGAACTATTCCCTTGAGTAGAACGTTTTGTTTCATAGATCCATAATTTTTTTAAGGGCATTTTCAATCTTAATAAATGTTATTTCTATGACAACGTGAGACATATTGAAGTGTGAGAACTGTTAAATTCCATAAAATTATGTTCAGGGTTTTTTTTTCAAATTAAACTAAACTCAGGGGTGCAAGAGCCCATGAGGGTCAAAGCCTACCTTGCCCATCTCAGTTTTCATCGCCTTGGGCCCTGAGATGCATGAGCAGATGTTCCGATCCGGAGGTTGGTCTGACGTGAAACCCGCAATTTTTAGTTTCCAGCAAGCTTGGTTTTCATTTATCGAAAAGATTAAAGGCTGATGAAGGCATGTTTTTGTAGGGGTGAAATGCTGAGATCGTCCTTGCCCAGCACAGGATTTGAACCACGGAACTGTGGAACAGAAGTGCGATTTCCTACCACTCAGCTACTGTGGGCTTCTTTTTCTCAAATTATTTTGATTAAAGTATATAATTCTTGGGATTTTTTTTTTTTTTTTTACATTTATAGAATTGAAAGTCTCATGAGATATTCGGTTTTATAATCTCAAGATAAGCTAATTAACAAATGAAAAATTAACATTGTTTACGTTCTAATATTTATTACTTAAGAATATTTAATATAAATGATTTTAATGATCAAAATTTCGAAAAAACAAAACAAAAAATTTGCTGATTCACCATATTTTACTCGTTCTTCGTTCAGTAAAAGATACCAAAGACATCCTTTCTCGGTAGTGTGAGGGTTAACCAAAGGAAAAGAACTCTCTAAAACTCATACAACAAACTTTTTATTCTACTAATTCCAAATAATCAATTTTTGCAAATGAATAAAGGGAGCAAGTCAGTCTTAATCAATAATAATAATTGTTATTAATGGCATTAGCAATGAAGATACTTATCTAGTAATGCAAAAACACGTCTTACTTCCTTGGACTCGAGAACCAAAAGTCTCCTAGTGTTGTTCTCAGATATGCGAAAAGTTCATGTATAAATGACACAAACATCATTTAAACTAGCTTTAACACAGCTGACTGCTATTTCCTTCTCATATACTTAAGTAGTAGTTCTACGTTGCAATGACAGTATAACTTTTCAGATAGATAATCACAAATAAAAGGATTTATTGAAAGTATTTCCCCTTTATGATTAGTGAAAGGGTGAGTAGAGAGCCCGCAACACATGATTTTTTTAATTAGTTTAATTTATTCAATTTAAAATAAATCTATTTTTAGAATTTAGATTGAATGTTAAAACAACTCGAAGAATTACATTTACTATGTGATTTAATATCGATCAGGAAATGATATCATTTGCTTGTGAGGCAAAAATTTTATCTATCGATTTTGTGATATAAATTGCGCTTCAGGTTTATTTCAAAATGCTCGTTATTTGATATCGGAAAACGATAATACTTTGCACATAATGCAGTGAAAAAAATATATATTAACGATGCAGACGGACTTTTTATTATTTACATACCCATAAATGGAGCAATGTATTTATTTTTCTATTAACATATTTTTATCCTCAGTAAATTTATACAGATTAGTTGAATTGGCTTAAATAGCACTCTGTGGAAAAAATATGTTACTTATGAAACCTAATCAACGCTAACATCACATCAAGGCCGACAAAATTCATGGTTGCAAGGGGCTAGTTGTCTGCCTTTCGTTTCCGTAGCTCTGAACAACATATAGGTGAAAGTAAAGTGTTGATCGGATCCATCCCAATTTTGAGGGAGAACGTCCTTGGAGTTGTCAGAGGCCTCCCACCTTTCGTCCCCTACCTCCAATCTCACGAGAGGTTTTGCGGCTCAACGGCTATTTAGAGTATCCCCCATGCCGCAAAGGCACTGTATATTTACAAACATCCATGTCTCACTTCTACATGGGGGCTCAATTTTTGGAATAACCGGAATTTTTTATTAAAATTTCTCTACTCTGATGTTATAAAATAGGAATAAACTCTTTTCTCTAAATTATACATTTAAAAAATCCTAGTTCAGATTCTGAAAAGTAATCTTAGTTTATATAAACAAATTATTATTATTAAAGAAGTATTTTTCACAAAAGGAGGTTTTGTGAAAATATTTTCTTCTTCCATTATTTTATGCCAAAAAATAACATTTAAACAATTTTTTCTTGCAATGACATTTTTGAAAAAGATTCACATTTATATTCTAATTCAACGGACACTAAATATCAAAAAAAAATATTCATTTATACGCATTTTTGAAATCATGGCTTGGAACATAGTCAGTCACTTTAAATGAAACGCCAATAAAGTAAAAATAATAAGTCATATATATATATGTGTGTATATATATATATATGTGTGTGTGTGTATAAGTTTATTCTTATAATATGTAATTTTTTATTATTATGATCCTAAGTCAGTGCTTCTCAAACTGTGGAGCGTGCCCCCCTTCGGGTCATGATAACCCTATGTGGGGCGTGAACATATCGAAAACAAGTAATATAAAAAAAATTTAAGTCAATTCCTACTTAAATCAACAAAAAAAGTCTATTTTAGTTACTTTATATTAAATAATCACAAGTAATATAAATATGTACATACATATGACAGAATAACAACATTAAATGGCAGTTAGTTTTTATTAAGTATCGTATTTTCATCCAAAACAATCTTGTATATAAAATTTCAGTTCAGCTGAATGCTTTGAAACATGATAAAAAAAGTCTTTTAAAAGTTTTGACCCAAGTCGCTAAAAATGAAGCCAACACGTGGCTGTATCAGTAATTCTTTAAATAAATAATTTCAGTCAATTATTTTAATTAATTATAATTAAATTATCGTATTGTTACCCCAAAAAATAGTGTATAGAAAATTTCAGCTCAAACGAGCGCTTTAAAATGTGAGAAAAAAACCTTTTCATGTTTTGACACAAGTCGCCAAAATGATTGCCAAGTCAACAAAATTGATGTCAACATGGCTGTATTAAAAAAATTCTTTGAAAAATTAGTTTTAATCAACTAATTTTTGTTACTTATAATTAAATTACTGTATTGTCATCCAAAATAACCGGGTATACAAAATTTCAGCTCAATTAAGTTTTTTAAAATGCATTTTATTAACGATTGAAAATTTGAACAAAATAAATATATAAATGTATGGAGAGTGTGAACTAATAGTAGGAATTGAATAAAATATTATTTAAAAATATGTATTAATTTACTGAAAGTAAGCAAAACAAAATACATTCTGACATAATAAAAAATTAAATACACTTTTACAATCATAGATTTTACTTATAAATGTATCCATTTTGCTTAATGTATTTCATAATTAATTTATCAATGCTAAGTTACGAACGTATATAATAATTATACTAGTGTGACACCCATAGGCTTCTTATATATAGAATTTAATACTTATCTAATATAATTTGTATGGTTTATAATTAAAATCGTATTGTAGCTTTATCGTCAAAGTACATTATTGGATCAATACAATGTTATTGTATGTAGGGGGTGTGAGAAAAATTATATATATATAGAGAGAGAGATTTATGATTTACCAATAATTTTGTCATTGTTTACATAGACAAAGTGCCTGGTAATTATGCTATAATTTGTAAATATTTTTATAATAATATGATTAATGAACACTTTTTAAAAAATGATTTTTTTAGAAGATTGGACTTGTCAGATAAGAAATTAATAATCAAATTATTGCTATATATAGAAAATTGGGTGTTTCTCTTCATAAGATTAAGTTCCCATATATATTTTTAACACCTAAATTACATAAAAATCCTGTTAAATTTAGAACAGTAACAAATAGTTTTAAAACTTATATCACTAATGCAGGTAAAATGCTGCATAATATTATACAAAATTTCATCAATAAGCAATGTAATGAATCTATAATTAAAAATAATAAAGATATTATAGATTTTCTTAAAAATAAAAATATTTATTCAGTTCATAGTTATGACTTTGAAGATCTTTTTAATTCAATTCATATCAATGATATAATTAGGGTAACTTTAGATAATCATAGTAATTATAACCTTAATATTATTTATAAAAATTTAGAACTCTCATAGACTTAGTTTTAAAAGAAAACTACATTAATTTTGATGGTTCCCTGGACAAACAAACTAAAGGTTTGCCTCAAGGTGGCCCTACTAGCAATAGTTTGGCTAATTTATATTTACACTTTTACGAAAATAATTGTATTATTAATAATGATTATTACACATTTAGATACATAGATGACCTAATTATTTTTGATAAAAATAATAATTTTAACCCAATATTACTTTTATCCGAATTATTTAAAGCTAATTAAAATTAATAGTAATCCAGTTAAAACTAATTACTTGGACGTATCATTGTGTAATAAGGACTATAAATTACATAGCAATATTTATGATAAAAGAGATGTTTTTAATTTTAACAATTCTTAAAGTACCTTACTGGAATTCCAATCTATCCATATATATATACAGAAATTTTATTTTCAATTATACTTATCGTAATAACGTATTAATTAGTGATAAATTTAATATATATTTAAATTTTAATAACTTTATTAAACATCGTATGGAACATGGATACCCTCCTAAATTTATAAAAAGTTACCTAACAGTTAAATAAAAATATGTTATTAGTTGTACAGTGTATCGATAGAGAGCGCCTCAGCTAAGTAAATTAACAATATTATATTTTATTTAAAATTAATTGTATATATCTGGGTGGTACTTTTATTTTCTATAAATTTTAAAATAAAATATAGAGTTTTTAAATGTGTATGTATATAGTATTAATGTTATTTTATCAAAACTTAATAATTTTATTACTGTTATTGTCCATTGCCCGGGAATATGTTTAGCAGTACACGTGGTAAGTCTTTATCTAATAGTTTTAACTTTGATTTTAAAATATTTTAGTAATTATTACAGGCTATAATATTATCGTTTTACACTAATAGATTAAGGTATTACTTCTAATAATATTTAAACATCTCTAGAAATTTCTTGCTTTCCTTATGGCCCAGAGTATTGGCAAATTCAGGTGAAGGTTGGCTGGCCGAAAAACTTTGTTTAAACTTGCAATCCTGGCTCCTAAGGCCAGGAGTTTGCTCTAGTATTTCTGTGGCTAAAACTATTCTATCATGACTGTAGTTATCTTAGGTATATAACATTTTTGTATAATTGTGTAATATATATATATATATATATATTATATATATATATATATAATATATATATATGATCGAAACCTGGGTCGAAAATGTTAAAAGTTTGAGATGCACTGTCCTAAGTAAATTTTGTTACGGGATACCATTTTTTATTCCTATGTAAAACATTTTAAGATTTCCAAAATTGTCAATAAAATACAAGGAATTTAAATTAATATCAAAAATATTAAATCACTTTAATTAAATTAATCAAGTATCTAATATTATTTTTGAAAATTTACATTATTTCCATTCAAAATAAAATTATATTGAGGTTATTTAAAATAATACAAAATTATTCTACTCTATTTCGTTTTCTATACGTAAATATATTGTTAGTTTTCCCTGAAACATTCTATTTCTGTCTAATTTCAATTCTTATCTAATTTTAAAACTTTATGTATTTCAAACTATTATAAAACCTACAAAACAGGGTGAAATGTAAAATTTATTTCAGGTAACAACTGTGGAACTGTAGCAATTATGTTTCAAAAATTTTATAATAATATTTTAAATATCATACAGGTATCAATATGATCTTAAAATTAATCTACATATTTGATTATTGGTTTAATCTTAAGAAAATATAATTTTATTTTAATGATGCATTCATAATACATTCAGAATATGGCAATTTAAAATGAAAAAGTAGTACAACTGGATAACAATTGGATAATTAAAATGCAAAGTCTGGAATGTGTTTCTCGTAATTAAAATTAGCATGAGAAATTCATTTTTTAAGTGAAAAGGAAAATTAAAGGTGATTTTTAACAATGCACATCTTATTCATTATTTTGCCACTTTATAAGAGTCTACTTCATTGAAAGATAAAGGTGGTCTTTTTTTTAATTTATTTCTTTAAAGAGTTTTAAAGCATCCCAGTGATTTTATTTTAATTGCCTCTTCAAATTTCATTTTTGTTGCAGTGTAATTTTCTAGATCATTTACTCTTTTCTAAATTTCATTATATCTGAAATTTTTAATTTAAGAGCTTTTAGTTTCTTTTTTCTAATTAATGGTGCCTTTCCATGTACTTTTGGCATTCACTAGTCTCTTTATTTTAATAGAATTTTTGAATACCTTCAAAATTCGTTTAGACATTTCAGATTTTATTCCATTAATAATACTTTCTTGATGTATTATTGGAAAATAAAATTGATTGGATAAATCTAGAAGTATTATTCAGATAGTCAATATTCCGTAACAATGACTTGTCCACAATTTTTCATTGTTCATATTTACACTTTATAATACTTGATTAATATTCTATTACTCGTTACAAAGCTGATTCTATTTTTCTGTAATACATTTTATTCCATGGTTAAATTTTATTCCAATATTTATAGTTTATGCATCTCATACAAAACTAGTTGTTGGTTTGTTAAATGATATCGAGGATGGAAATAGATTTAATACAATTAATAACGCTGAAGTTCAAATTCAAATTAAACTAATCTAAAATATAATAATTCAATTCCAAATAATTAAATTTTAATATGTGTTTAAATATTCTCAAATGTACGCATACTATTGCTATCATATCCTAAATTTAGCTTAATTAGTAACTCAAATATGATTTAGTAAAATAATAATCTCCACTCAAGAACCAGTTTAGAATTCAGAGTACTAAAATGAAAGATTATTTTGATATAATCAACCTGAAACGAATATGCTTGAAGAATGAACATTAGAACTAAGAGTGCAACTGCTATTGTGCATTAACTGAAAGCTTAAAGCTTCATTGAGCGGTTATATGGGAAATTATTATCTGGCCCAGACTCATGGAGATAAGAGGCATCGTCTTATTCTGACTCAACCTCCAATGAATCATGATTTATAGACTTTAGACATTCTTCTAAACGTGAGATTTTTGAAAAATATGCAAACTGACAGCAATGACAAGACTGCATTAATGTGTGATGACTTTATCGTCCATGTCTAAGATTACCACATCCTTACATATCATTATCATTTAGTCTAGACGGCAGCACTGAAACTGTTTGTTTTCTTCAAATTAAGCGAGACAGAAGCGCAAACATTTTTCCTATTCGTGTTGCTATTTGACGGACGTAAGCACGTATATAATGTCTATTTTAGGTAGCATGGTAGGAATTCATTTTTGTAGTGGCCCCATCTGTAATATAACACAGGACTCAAAGCTTAGAATCGTCCTATATGTGAGGATCTAGTTCCAAATGTTCAATTATCTGACCTTCATCCTATTTTCTGAGGTTCAGAGACAATGCAATCACACAACGATTCAGTATGGTATTAATTACGTATACGAAAACAATAAGGAGAAATTCGTTTGAGAGTATTACTGAAAATAATCATATTTCTACTATAAAGCTATTCAAATATACTACAAAATACATTTATGTGACCTTATAAGCACACTTCACTTGCCAAATACATAATATCAATCCCTCATGAATTATCTTTATGTGGTATTTAGAAATTTAGTAAATTATTTGTACATATCACATCTTGCACTGCATGCATGTTTACAAAGCTAATTAATATCATTAACTTAGTTTACATATTATGTTAATTATATAAGTCAATTTTAATTTAGGATGAATAATTTTCACTTTGGTGAGTAAATAAGTTGACATTTTAAGAAAATTGTGTTTTCATAAGTCGAGACTAAGACTACTAATTAAAAAGTTGGAGGCCTATACTAAAATCCTAGATATTGGAGATAGCACTTCATAAGCAATAAACTCTATTTATCATATTTACTAGTGGAGTTCCTTATACTCTACAGTCAAAGGTCATGGTATAATTTGGATTTTAGTTATTTCTTCAAATTTCAAGAGAAATAGGTTCATAAGCCTGTTCAAAATACTAAATATGGAATGTTATTAAAATCACATTCTCTTAGAAAATAATTATCTATAATAGAAATTATTTTATAAAAATCAATCTGCATTATATATGGATATTTTATCAAAAAGAATAATATAGGAACAAACTTCGACTATCATCGTTAGGATTGCGTATGTGTAATAGAATCATGAAGAAAACTCCATAACGAATTATTTTGCCATGAGGAACATTGCATTTTAAAGAACCAATACCACTCTTGTCTTATTGCAAAAATTATAGAAAATAAATTACACTGTGACATGGTTATTTCAGCAGTTATGGTTGACTTACATCCAGAAAGATATCTTCTTCTGAAGGATGAGAAAACTCGTTTCTATCCTCACTATAAGTAAAAATGAATGAAGGAATTTTTTCAATGAATAACATTTTAGCATGTATCTTTTATTCTTAAGGCTGTAATTCGCTTTTGTAAGTTATGTGTGCTTAGAAGGAAGAAATTAAACTCTTCACTTATGAAACTAAATGTACAAATGAATTGATGTAGTTTCTACAAAATAACATCTCTACTATTTTAAACTACATATGTAGACAAATACAAGTTTATTCTTTAGTTAATATTCATACAAAATGCTTGTACAAACCATTCAAGCTTACTAAATGCAAAGAAAATTCTAATAAAACCGTCTGGAAAAACGATAAATATTTCTAACAGCATTTGAAATTAAATAAAAGAAATTATTCCTTTTAAATTAATTGCATAATAATAAATCGGTTACTGAAAAGTTGTTTTAGTATTTAAATGCTTGAAAACCAATTATATGTCACTGGTTGTATAGTTCTAGAAAATAAAAGAAACTCATATAAAAATATGTGCTTTAGTGTTTTCTTTTAATAATTCCGTATGAAACTAGTGCTTTTAAGAATTTTCAACAGGACTTAGTATATTTCTACTCTTTTTAAAGGCACTCATGCACTTGGCTCTAAGTAAAGCAACTTAAAACAAGCATTTTATTTTATCAGAGCAATTTAAGCTCATAAAGCCAGAAAAGCCCAAAAGATCTCCTGCCTTATCACTTTCCATGTAATGATAATTTTTCTATGTATATACTATTTTATTCTTCAAGACTAATTTGCAAATTGTCATGCCGATATTTTAATATTTCATGAAATACTTTTTGTGCAACTTTTATAAAACATTCAGAAAAGAAAGTTATGTGCATTCCTTCCATTTTTTACAAAGAATGATATTTTTATCTATACTTCATTTATTTGCTTAATTTTTTTCACTTTCATTGTTTTATGAATTTGTTTTAATAAGAAATAATTGTTGTTCATAAGATTAAATACTTTTATTTATGAAAGACTAAGTATTAAGAATTATGTCTCCAAATTAGATAATATTGGTGTTATTGTTCCATATTTTAGTTAACGTTGTAATTACAAAATCACAATAATAATGTCTTGTAAAATAATCTGACATGATATAAAAATCATTTTTAATTCTTTGGAGTGTTTGTCACACACAAGTAGACGGAAACTGTCTCATACTGTTTTGCCTTTATTTGCAGCCCCTCAGAATTTTATAAATTTTCTATTAATTTTGAAGGAAGATGGGTTTAAGTGTTTAGGAGCTGCTTAATGAACATGTTCTTTGCTGTTGTTTAATCTGAAGATAAATGATTTGACACTGTTCATGAACTGTAGATTCTCAGTAAAAGGCATATATAAATAATTTTTCTAATATTTGGTATCATTTGAACTGTACCCAAGCATATAGAATTACACGAGGTTAAAGAGAAGTTATGATGACATGTTACATTATGCCTATTAATATTATACAAGACAGGTCCAATTAGCTAATTTTTGTCAAAAATAAAGAAAGAATGACATATTTTCTAAGATTCTCCTTTATGAAAATCTATTAATAATAATATTTAGCCCATAAATAGGCTGGGACTCTACACACTACGGTTGCTCAGTTCTTGAATAACTGAATTTTTATTGCACCTCTGACTCTGATGGGTGCCAAAATAGAATATAAACCTTTCTAAATTCATACATTTCAAAATCCTGTTCAGATTCTGAAAAGAAACCTAGCTTTAGAGGCATAAACAAAATATTATTCTGTTATTACTTTTCACAAAGAGATTCTTAGTAAAAATATTTTCCATTGTTTTTATACAGCAAATAACATTTTAAATAATTTTCTTGAAATAGCTGTTTTGAAAAGGATTCACATTTCATATCTAATTGTGACACTAAATGGTCAAAAATATTCATTTATACACATTTGAAATCATGGTTTGAACATTATTCAGTTACTAAATGAAACGCCCATAAAGTGAAAATACTAACCAGCATTTAATTACCTGAATGATCTGAAATCAAGATTTAATCTATTTCATCTACTACAAAGATATTTATAATAATTTTTGAAAACTACAATATATATTTTAAATGATTTATGCACATAAAAAGGCTACAAAAATACATACATATATATATATATAAAAGCAGTTACAATATTCAGAAAAAAAAACTATAAGAACAACTGTTTAAATAATTTCTTTTACTTACGAACCGTGGATAAGAGAAGGTACTAAAAATAATTAATTGTTGATGCCATATATAACTCTAATTTAATCTTTGTTTCATTAAAATTTCATTTTTATTTTAATTATTTTATGAACTAGAGCTTTAAAATTAGACACAAATTCCTCTAGTTTATTATTATCCTATTATGTTTTATTTTCCTCTAGCAAATTGATATCTCTTGCATCTATAGAATATTATTTAGACTAAGTATACAAAAATATTCGAGCAGGTAATTTTGTTTTTGATTATAAATTAAATTATTTTAATTTATCTCATCGGATAATTTTTATTAATTAAAAAAAGTACATGATACATTTCAAGATATAAAATTCTCTGTATTGCATTTTTTATAATAATTTTAAATTTCAAAGCATGTATCTTCTTCGGAAACCTCTGAAAAACGTTATAATTTGGGTATCAATATTATTAGTTATTACACCTATTTGGGTGTTTAAGTAAAATCTTGTAAAGAAACATCCACTTCTTTTGAATTTGTAATTGACATGAAACAGAAATCAAATTTTCTGATTCCAACATCTTATAAATAAAATCCAAATATTCTCGATAGTTTTATACAAACAGCGTATTTTTCTTTTCTTAACTTTACTTTACTCTTTATTTCTAAAGTCCTGAATCATTAATGCAAACATATTTTGCACATCTAATGGTAAACTTGCTATAATGAAAAGTCAAATAACATTTTTTTTATTTGACCATATCTCGGATATAAATAGTTGTTTTAGAGTTCACACCTTCATATACATGTTACATGTTGGCACAGCACTCTGAAGCTTATTGGATATCCTCAATAGAGTTTAATGCAGTTACAAAATGTTGTTTAGCATATTCGTACTTGTAAAATAAATAATATTTTCATTATTTTGAAAAATAATTAAACATGTTGCCTATAATCACACTAAGCATTGTTTAATCTTATTCTGTTACAATTACGGAGGAAATGTAATTTATTTCATGAATTGCTCTGAATGTTACAGATGTTCTTTTTTTCCCCTTAAAACTTTATTTAAATTAATTCTTCCAAATTTATCCGTTAATTCTATTACTTTATTTTTATTTTAAGCAAATGATTTTTAAAAATTAAATGATGACGAATTTTAGTGAAATCAAAGTATGCGTATGTCTTTACCTATCCCTTATGTAATAGAGCAGAGACTCATTTTCAGGTTAAACGACTCTCATCAAGAAAGCCTTGGACTGCTTTCATGTTGGCAAATGAATAGGTTACCTTTAGAACATTTAGCCACAATAAACCGGGAGTTTTCGCATCTTTGTCAGCTATCAAGTTTCTGTCTTTATCAATATGTAAGATTATTTATTAATCATCGCTTTTCATTGTATTATTTGTCCTAATACCATGAACTTTACTCTTACAGTTGCTCAGTAGAACGCTTCCCAAACTAAAGCCAACTTACACAACACTTTTGACAATTCCCAATTCACTGGCAACATTCCTGAAACTAGCTCATCGAGCTTAGAGATCTTTCAGCATTGAATAAAAGTGCCCCGTAGGTTTTCTTGTAGTTATACATTGCGCTCGCACAATCTTTCATTGGAAATTGATGTTCAAAGATGCACCTTTCCTCCGCCACTTTATAGCCGAGTTAGTGTAGTGGTTATAGTCACGAGCTTGTGGTCAGCCTGACGCAAGTTCGAATCACGGTGCCAATGTAATTCCACCATTTTGATGCAAATTAAATCTGTCGAGGTTCAAATCAAATCTTCCCGTTGGCGTGATGTGATACTTTAGAGAAGAGGTGCTAGCTCAAGTTACTTTCCTTATCACTTTACCTTAACTCAATATCACGAATTACTCTGCAGTAGCCCTCTTGTTGCTTATCAATACGTGACGTTAATAATGAACTCTCCCTCTCTCATTTTTATAGTTGCCTTCCACTGTGCTCATTGTTGTCTCCTCCATTTTGCATGCCTTCACATTACCTCTGACAGCTTTGCATTAGCTTCCGATATTTACTTTTCCATCAACTCTTAATTTAAATGGCTTTCATTATACTGTGATTTCGGCCCTTTCCTTAATTTCCTGATAGTCTGCCTATATTTATATATAAGACAGCGCTCTGCATTTCACGATTTTGAATGTCAGTAGGTTGAATATTTTTTATTTATACTAGTCTTTCATTTCCAGTAAAATATATTTTAAGCATTTACAAAAAAAAATGTTGTGTGCTTAGTTAAATTAATGTGCTTTTTAAAATATTTTATTGTTAGGGTTTTCTGGCAGGCACTCGCTAAAGAATTAATTCTCTCAATATTTTTGGCTGTTCAGAATTTGTCCTTTATAATTTTTCAAATATTTCATGGACTTTCGGTTGTTGCTGTTGTTTTCTTCTTTCTAACGATATGAACATTTATGTTACTATTATAGTATTTGGGTTTTGTGCTTTTAAGAGTATCGTTTAATAGTTCAAACACTATTTTGTCTTATTTTCGCTCCAGTCATCTAGGCAAATTTTGGGGAAGATTGGCAAGCCTAAAAACTCTATTTGAACTCTACAATCTTAATTCCTAAGACTATAATTTGCTAACGTATATTATTGTGGCTGTCTAATTTGACCTATATTCTCATGTTATACTTATATTATTAATTAATTACACAAATCGAGATCTACGCGTGTCACATATATTGGTATACGTATAAAAATTATAATATATATATATATATATATAATCTTCTTTAATTAATGTAACGTTACCATATGAAGGAAAATCCTCTGTTATTTTATTTTCAACCCAAAACTATCTAATTTTATCCATTACAATTTAAAACCTTTTTTGGTCAATAAAATTTAAAAGTTTGAATATATAAAAAAAATGTCGTTTGAATTAAGTTTGAATTAATCCCTTACGTTGAATGCAGAGTGGGTTTCCTAATGGCTTGGTAATCATTAAATCAGTTTTATTTATGTTTCTCATCTAAGTTTTTTTCAACAAATCTTTATTTTATACTTGCTACATGTATTATCTATTGTAATTGGAACATGTTCTTCCTAGAAGCTTGAGAATATAAAGCACACTCACTTTTTGTATTTTTAAGCATTAATTTACTACGATGGGAATTTTAACGTAAGAAAATGATATATTCTCTTCCAAGAAAAAAGAGCGCTTCCTTTTCACGGTATCAATTCTGTGATCGATTCTCCGATACTTCAAAAGTATTGGAAAATTGAATTTGTGTTAAGATTCATTAAGTTTTGGATTTGGTTAATTTACGATGCTAGTAATTTTAATTGGATAATAATAAATGCAATGATTAATTTTGTATCAGAAATGTGCATTCGTTTTCAATTTTGAAATTACAGGTCAAATACTTGCTGGTTCGATTCAGAGTGGATATAAAATAAACGTTGTTAAAAAAAAATTATAGAATGTATTTCAAAAGCATTAATTAAAAGTGGTATTGAAATAGCAAAAAGTTGGTACTTCAGTCATACTTTGCAATTAATCAATTTTATCTTTTACTGTGTGCTACAAGAAAAGTTTAGTTTCTGCAATTTACTCTCCTGTAAAAGGCTTTTAGACTGAATGCTTCTAAGAAATAATCAGGCTTTAACGGATAAGTTATTTTATGGAAACAGAAATATTTTGCATACTTCTCTAAGAAAAAAATTTTTGAATAAAATGTCTTTGTAACCTCTTCAGATCTGCCATCTATTAAATGAGGGGGGGGGGATTTGATGGTTTTATTTTTCTAATAGTGTAGTCAAATGCACAAATACTGGGGAAAATTTAGTTTTTCTAAGTACTTCTGTTGAAAAAATTCAATTTTTTTTCAATTACATTTATTTTAATAAATCTTCTTAAAAATAGAAGAAATGCATAATAATTAAATTTTCAAATTATATTTTTTAAAACATTTATTTTTTTCAGCAAAGGTACAAAAAAATAATTGCATTTAGTACAAAAAACACGAGTTCTAGATTTATATAACCTCCATATCGACTTTTGATGCAAATTTGTCTGTCCTATATCCAGGGAAATGTCCCATTCTATCATAAAATAGAACATCGGAATAAACAGTAGTCCACCTTTCCCTTCAAAGGCTTTCTCTCATTATAATATCTGGTGTTATGCCTCTGTGGTATCATTATCATTTTATCCCTTTTCAGCTTCATTTGCAACAAATGCATGCACCTCATTTAGCAAAACAACCTTTCTCAGAATTTCCTTCACTTGAATCATCAGAAATACAATGATCTTGATTCTTAATTTCCTATATTTATTTCCAAGTTAAATACTCTAAATCAGAATGTAACAATAATTATAAATTTCTTAAACTATAGGGGTTTGAATTAAAACTTAGATTTGAGGGGGGGGGATTTGAATTCCAGTTATAAATAAACCAAATCAATCTCGAGTCAGCATATAATATGGCAAAATAAAGGCAAATTATAAGTAAATTTTATGTATTTCTAGATTTTCATTAAACTGTTGATTAAAATATAAACATCATGATATATATATTCTTAGTTAAAATTGTGTATAAATTAACAAAATAAGCTATTGAATCGTCATAAAAGTAAAATTACGCAACAAATTTGAATTTGAATGTCATTTGAATCTGGAACCGAATAACAATCGCAGGGGCCCAAATGTACACCTTTAAAAGGACACAATTTACAAAAATTGTTCAAAAAATCAAACTTAATTTTTTTGAACTAAATTACTCTTTATATACTTCTCTACAACCGCACAAAATTATTAAGCTCTAAACTTAAGAAACGTATAGTTATGATAGCTTTTACGTTCGTTTTTATTCACATCCCTATGACAAATCAAAACTTCAAATTGACTTATCCCAGAAAGATAAAATAACTAGTTTGTCTTCATTTAAAATTCTAAGGCTTTTTTTTTATTGTGCCTAATGCTTTGAATTTTTTTTACCTATTGCTAATAGTACTTGTAACAAAAGTTGGTATGGATTTTTGAATCGAAGCAATACTTATTTTTTTAAATAATTTAACTCAGAGTGTATACATTTTTAAAGAAATTTTCAATAAGCATTCATAAAAAGAAGTATTGTACGAATACCAATCATGTTATCGCAAAACACATACCACCTTTGTTATACATAGTTTGACGTACTTGTAAATCAAATTTAATGTGTGTACGTAAATTTTTGTAGGAGGAGTAGCAATTTAAAATCACTTTACAAATTTTAAGTTTTTTCCTTAAAAAACTAAATGGCCAGCTTTTTATAAAATTGTGAGCACAAAATCTGTCTAACAAAGTATTTACACATAGGAGGCAGCCAGAAAAATTTTGAAAATCCTTAAATTAAAAATTTTGCGTAAATCGTACCATGTCCCCTTAAATTACAATATTCAGAGAAAAAAACATTTATTGAAGTTCCTTTTGTTTGTTTCCCAAAATTGTCAAAAATACTAGTGAATTTTTTTCGTTAAAGTTTCTTTAAATCTAATATTGACATTTTTAATGATTATATCTCACTATATGAAACAAATACCTTAACTTTGTATTTTTAAATGTTTGTCTCAGTAAGGGGAATGAAAAATTTAAAATTAACGGATATCCTACATGCATATGTATCGTGAGTTCGAATCCTGGTGCAATTTAAGACCCAACGTGTGCAAAAAAAGTATAAAAAAAGTATTTTATACAAAAAAAGTATATTATACAAAACAAACCTATTCATTATTTTAACAATAATTTCCTTCTTAGGTTTTGAAATAATAAAATTAATTAAAAATGTTCGTTTAGCAATTCATTGTGTCATGCCATTTGCTTAAAAAATAGAAGTAAAGGGAAAAAATCTCGTTTATTGATATCCATCTCCGTGGCAGAAAAGAAGGGGAGAGGGGTTTGAAAAGTAAGGTTGCCGAACTTATTTTTCTGCCCATGCTCTGTAAGCACTCAAAATTTAGAATTCGGGGTGGTTTCACACATTTAATTATTACTGTCCTTTGACAATTTTGGCTACGTTGAAGAACCATCGTGTAGGGAGGCGATGCACGTTAAATCTAATATATAAAGTTCTCCTGTCACAGTGTTTGTAACCAAACTCCTCCGAAACGGCTAGATCGATTCTTATGAAATTTTGTGCGTATATTCAGTAGGTCTGAGAATAGGACGTAAACTATTTTTCATTCCGATATTGCAATTAGTTTAAAAGATATTAATTAAAAACCTAAAAACGTGCAATTGTTTTACTTTGTGTGTTGTTCATTTCGCTTGGCGTCGAAAATCGGTTTCGCGCCAGATGTGACTTTCTCTGTTCCACCGTCCAAATCACACTACCCATGGGTTATACTAGCAAATGGGGTGTCTATAACAAATCAAAAATCACCAAATTTGGCGAGGAAAAAGTTTATTTATTTTTCCATTTTTGTACATGTCTTTTAATTCAAAAATAGATATATTGCATCCGTTTATAAAACAAAAATATCAAAAATATTTACGAAAAAGTTAATCACTTTTACTTTGTTATCATTATTTTAAATAAATAACACGAGATCAATTATTGCCATTTTGCTCTAGATAGTTCTTACGTTCAGTTAATTAAGTGATCTCACATAAATCAATAGTTTTCAAAACGTGCCCGAGTTACCGCCAACAACAACTATTGTGTTACCTGTATGAACCATTTCTGAATATTTTCAGACATTTATGAGTTCTTATTTATTATATATTAGTTTATTTATTATTAAAAGACAGTTAATCAAACTGTAATAATCAGTGCATGCAAAATTTTTGGGAATCATTTTCAATTAAAAGATAAATATATACGTATTTTATAATTGTGAAAGGTAGAGGTAAAATAATAAAAGAACAGATACATTATCAGTATACTGTTTTCTAGCATTAAGTGCTTCAATTTGATCTATTTGTGTGTTTTGTACAGTAAATAATGCCAACAAGACGCAAAGGGTCTGATTTAGGCCATCGAATTACTAAATCTACAGTCATGCAAAATAGAAGAGCTCAAAGAACAGGCGAACAAATCCAACAGGATAATGAAGATGTGCGTGTGAACAGGGCGCAGTTGCGTGAATCACAATCACAAGAGGCACGAGTTGAACAAAATCAATAAAGACGATTAGAACAAAGACAAGCGTGTTCATTCGTATTTGACACACGCACAGCAAATGACCAACAACGCCAACAAGTACATCAAGCATTTACATCCGATTCATTCCGTCGTCTAGCATTCGAGTATAAGCTTGATGTTAAATATTACGCTCATTCAAATGTGGAAATTGGTACTATGGACAAGGAATGTCCGCATTCTAATGCGCTTAAATTAAAAAATGAGCCAGTCGGGATGTGTTGCGCGTCAGGAAAAGTGAAACTACCAGAACATGAAACACCACCTGAACCATTGTCACGTCAATCCACGTTCAACGTGCGCTAATGAGATCAACGCTTGCTTGAAATCATCGCCAATGTGGCGTAAGGTTAAAAAAGTACAGCTGAAAGTAAATATGCGTGTTCAAATGCTTCAAGATCCATCTACTGAAACATTCTCAAAACAAATGTTAGATATCGGCGATAGAAAAGTAGCTGTATATGAAAACACTGGATGCATAAAATTGCCGACCGATTTCTGCGCAATCATTAACTCGCAAAATGCTCTCATTTCCCAGATATTTCCCGTTATACACAAATAATACTTGAATCATGAGTGGCTGGCAGCAAGAACAATTTTGCCAGCAAAAAATGTGGATGTCAACGATTTGAATTTCAAGATACAACAGTTGATTCCATGGGACTTGATGCCATACAAATCTATCAATACAGTTGGCGATACCAACGAAGCTGTAAATTATCCAGCAGAGTTTTTGAACTCAGTGGATTTGTCACGCATGCCACCATACCATTTATAACTGAATGCTGGATCTCCAGTTATTTTTCTTCGTAATTTGAACCCGCCACGGCCGTGCAATGGCACGCGATTGGTCATTAAAAAATTGATGAAAAACATTGTCGAGGCAAGCATTTTGAATGGCAAGTTCCGAGGAGAAGATGTATTACTACCACGAATCTCTATTATTCCTACAGATGTGCCAATTGAATTCAAACGGATTCAATCTTCAATTTGATTGGCATTCGCAATGACAATCAATAAGTCTCAAGGCCAAACGATGTCTGTTTGGGGTTTAAATTTGGGTACACCGTGCTTTTCACACAGACAATTATACGCGGCATGTTCTCGCGTGATGTTGACTAAGGATGGACTTACTAAAAATATCGTACACTCCATTGCACCAAGAGACTGATTAAGTTATTTTTTAACTGTCATAATTTGTGATACAGATGTAATTTGAAATTTATTAGTTAAAATAATAAAAGTACAAAGAATTCAAAAAATGAATGTTTGGTGTTTTGTTACTTTTATAGGCCGTCATCGTTCACAGCGCTCCATTCTTCTTACAATGAGTTAGTTAATTTTTATTTGACCAAAATATTCTCTAGAAATAATTTATATGGCAAAACAACGCGTTTGCTGGGTCAGCTAGTCTATAAAAGTATAAAATCCTCCTATTTGAGTGGTGTGACAGTTTGGATGGAGGACTGCCAGCTCAGGTGTCGTCCTCATGACTTGCCCGAACTTCAAAATTACATGATGTCACCCAAAACCTTCATGTTGCTTCAAAGTGTGACAATAAATAAATATACAGGCACGTGCAATGAATATATTTTCATATCTTTCATAAAAGTAGAAAACAAGTCGGCTTTTTTTCCTGACTATTGACATAGAATTATTAAAAGAATTTCAGCAGCATATTTCTAAATGCAAAGTATCATTATTGGCATGAACCACTTTATGGGGTCAGGTAAATAATATCCTTATTTATGCATACATAGCCAAAACATTTGGCAATATTTGCAAAAGGATAAAAATTAAATTTTATGTCTCAACTTAATGTACTGTATTTTTATTATGGATATTTATTCGTATGTATTAAACACGCACACATAACAGTTTAAGGAGAGGGGGGTGATTGTGTTTGAATTCTTCTCTACTATAATAAAAATGCACGATATTTCATAAATAATACTCGTAATTTTGATATTATTTTCCTGAAAAATTGCTCTTCTGGAAAATATGCTTTAAAGCATAATTTTATATTTTTATTACTCAATAAAATGCATATGTGCAATGTCTTATCACTATTTTATTCGCATCTGACGTATACAATTATTAAGAATTTTTATTTCTATCTCACACACAAAATTTCCTGAAATTACAATTGTATATAAAATTTGAAAATACATTCAATAATTTTAAGCATTTTAGTTCTTTATTTATTTTAAATCAGGCAAATATTGTAGAACAATGTCTTACAATGATTAGATTGGTTAGGTCGAATGGAAGAAATTTCTTTTTAATACTTGTATTCTCAATATTAGATCATATCATGCAATTCCAGACTTTACAAAAATGAAAATTGATTAAATGTCTAACACGACAAGTATGCTTTTCTATGAATAATTAAACTATTTAAAATGCACCAAATTTAAAATCAAAATTACACCTCTTTCAATAATGTGATAGTAACGTCTATCTTAGATACAGTTCTGATTAAACAAAATTTCTTGATAAAAATATTTGTAGTCTATTCATTGCTACTAACAGTTTAAGAAAACTCCTTTTGTTATCATTTGTAATGCCTTAAGTATTTTTTTTTTTTCTTTTTTTACTTTTGCTTGTCAATATGTTTTATTGAAGATAGCTTAAATAAATGAAATCACATAGATATTTTCTATCTCAACGGTATCGTTTTTCATTCAAAGGAAAAACTACTAAACTCACAGTAAAGATCATTTATGAGAGTAGGTTCTAAATCCACGGGAGAATCACTCATCTATTAACGAATCCAAAAATATTTGAGACAATTTATGGTTATCACTGCTATTAAAATAAATTATGAAAGAGACAATTAAAAAAATCTTAAAAATATTTAAGCGCCGCAAACTAGCCGTCTTTAAATTAATACTGCCAACGATTTTTCCAAGTAGAAAACGTATCTCACACACTGCATATGAACTGCACCTTCATTGATAAAATAAATGTTTAATATTTCTATAGTTATTGAAAGCTAAATGGAATTTATGTGTTCCTTGAAATTCATCATACATCTAATACTTTAAGTTTCTTCGAAATAATACAGTACAATTAGAAGCTATTGATATGCACTGTATGATAAAAGTAATTGTTCACATGTACTATATCATAATACATATAAAACTAAACATTTACATTAATAATATATATTTTACACATAAAACAAAAATGATTTCTAGCTTACTTTTTCACAAATATTGTATCATAATACATATAAAACTAAACATTTACATTAACAATATATACTTTACATATAAAACAAAAATGATTTCTAGCTTTTCTCTCGGAAGTCAAAAAAAATTAACGCAGAACACATTTTTTTAATTGTAGAACAACAAAATTTTCGAAGTTACCTAGTAATGAATAACTTTAAAAACTTTTAAACAGAAATACAGGAAAAGATTTTAAAATATACAAGAGGTAATCTAAAACATTTTTTGAAGCAAATAGTATTGGGAAAAAAAATAGAAATAGCAAAAAGCTATTTTTGTTGTTAAAACTATTTAATACTCATTGAAAAGCTTGACAAAAAAGGTCAAATAAATTTGAAATGTTTTTTATAATTCTTCATTATTATTTTTGCACTAAAGTTAAGGCACGAAATTTTACGTAGAGTACTGAGTAAATAAAAAACAATGATCTCTTATTCAAAAGGAGAAAAACATAAATTATTTTTATTATTGTCTCTTTTCTGAATATTTTAGTTGAAATTTCTAACAAAAGAAATAAAGTAAACAGTTTCATAAAAAATTTGTAACATTTTAATTTCTTTAACGAAATCTCAGTGTGAAAATGCACAGATAGACCAGAATGAAAATCAAATTTTAAATAAATTTACGTAAGAGCCTATAAGATTATTCAATTTAAAACAATATTGGTTTAAACTAAGAAATGTAAAACATTTATCAAGGCAACGTAACATATAATAGAATTAATTGTGCGTTGATATGAATAAAAAAAAGGTTCATTTAATTTATATTCCTTTAAAAACAAAATAGTGTTACCAAAAATCTTTATTCTTTTTTTGAACATATTTCATTACTTCAATGTTATTATTAACTGAAAAACATTAACTTGATTGAAGAGAAAAATTCCTTAATTTAATTAATTAAACTTATTTTTTTAATGTTTATTATTGTTGGTAAATTTAATTAAAAGAAAAATTAATATTAAAGTCTAAAACTTTTCTATATATACATATAAATGAAAAACACAAATAATCAAGACTTTAATCGTAAAGAATAACTAAAATTCCACTTTATTCAACAACAAAAATAATGTTTAACGAAATTTTGTTTTATTATAATACATGAATTTTTGCAGCTATAAAAATTAGGATATTGATTCTTCCACTGTTTCAAATATGTCTAGTTAAAAATTTAACGGTTCAGAAACAAAATATATTTGTTTTCTCTAAATTTTACTGTTTCATATGAAAATATATTTTTTATACGTAATTAATGATAAACGAATTTATATCATCATATTAAAAAAAATTATAAACACATAATTAAACTTAATTCGTTAATTGCTTTATTTTCTGTTCTTTCACTTTTATTTTACATCATTTACCTTTGTCTTAAAAAACTTGTTTGATTTTGTTCATGAACACTTTCAAAATCTCCAAAGTAGGAAACAAAATTATTTAATTTAGAATTTTAAAAAAAAAACAATTTTTTCATGACGAGGAAAAGAAAAACGTATTCTTATTATCTTCTCTAGATTGTAGTTTCTATACTATACTAGTAGTTCACTATAATCTAAAATAAAAACAATGAAACTATTTTTGATACGGATCTTTAAATGAATGTTAGCTTATTTTTGAAAACTAAAAATAATAAATTTAAAAATATTTTAGAAAATTTTGAGTTAATAGAAATTTTTTACAAGACCCGACAGCTGTGAATTCCATTGAATACACCAGTCGAAATAGGCTGCTATTGCCATCTAGCGGCGATGATGTTAAACATTGTTGTTTCAACTGGAAGAATTTCGATCCATTTTTGAATACATCAGTATTAATTTCAAATTAAGTTTATTTTTCTTTGAATAAATGATTCTAGACTTTTCTTAAATTAAAATATTTTCAACAGCCATATGAATTATTAATACATCAAGGACAAAGAATTGCCTTTTAATTCACAAAAAATTTAGATTGAAGTAAAAATTCAAACTTTTTTTCACATACCCAGTTTCTTTGTGATCTATAAAATAATTTTGCGACACCGGACATTCTTGACTCATTCACAATCGCTAATTCTCACTAATTTGAAATTTAAAATGTTATAGATTTGTATCATATTGACATTTTTTTAAGACTTCCTGCAATCAAATCAAGAATGCCAACCAATTCTACGAATAATTGGATAATTTTTTGGGAATACGGGTCAATTTATGCCAATAATAAGTATGTATCACACCGAAGAGCTGTAGAAAAAGAACAGGATTCTCAGAAACTCCCTTACGTGAAAAAAGTGAATTACTATTTAAGGTTTCTTTTCTTTTTTTTGGGGGGGGGCATTTTGAGAAAACACTCTCTTTCTGCTGATAAAAGAAAACGTTTTAATGGATTCTTTGCATCAAATTTACATTTCTTGCATTTCTATATAAACCAGCGCTTTAAACTTCCATTAGATGTCACTAAATAGAAAAGGAAGGAAGCCGACCTGCGACTCATTGATCCCGTAGGTAATCACAAACTATTCCTGAAAGCTACTTTATTTTTTGATATAGTATTTTCAAATTGTAGTTTTGTTTCAGAGGAACTATAAAATAATACAGATAACCTCATAGAATCCCTAATAGATTTTCCATACCGAATCAGTACATTACTCATCCAGCAGCAAATCTCATAGATCCAATTTGGATTTGTAATAAATTCCTAAAAAAAAGGTTCATTAAAAATAACATCACATATATTTTCTAGTATTTCAGAATTTAATGGTAATTCCCAATCAATTTTCCAGGATACTCTCTACGATGACATTTACATACCTCATTTCATACTTTGTAGTAACAGGCGTTGACGGATGAAGGGAAGCAGATGAGAGCTTAGCTATGTTTTTCCTCTTTCAACGAGAACTTTGTTGGGAGTAGTGTATTAAGTTCAGATTAGTAGTTTTTTATTTTGTTGTATATGGCAATGAAAGAATCCGATGATGGATTTAATGAGTTGCCTCAGAACTACCAGCAAGTAGAAATGTAACATAATAATGGATTAGGCAGAGAAATAAAGACGTTTAATATTTTCACCTTCTGAAATGGATATAATTTAATTTTATATTATTTTTATTAAAAAATTTATTCATGGTGCAAAAAACACCATTGCTTTTAAAACCACCAAACACAGATATTTACATAAAAAAACGATATTTTTAAAATTTTCGTTTTTAATTTTTTTTTATTTATTGCAAAAAAAATTTTACTTTTAGGAATTGAATATTTTTAACCTATTAATCAATAGGCAATTTGAATTTGAATTTTTATAATAAGAAAGAGAGAAAAAACATTTCACAGAAATAAAATGAAATAGGATAATTTTCAAAATATATTTTTTTAAATAGATGAATACAGCTTTTATTAAAACTATTTAACTACCACAAATTTGTACCCATATAATTTCCCGTTCAAACAAAGAATAAAAAGAAGTAAATCTAAAATGGTACTGAAACTAACTCTGAGTCAGAAAAACCAATGTGCTTAACTCTAGTGTACAATATATACTTTTATAAGCCATAATTTTTTAATTCCTTATTTATATAATTTTATTTTAGTTAATTTGAATTTCTGCTACATAAATTTTAACTTCTTATTGAAGCCTATAAAAATAATAATTAGAAGAAATTTTATTGTCTTGAAATTCAGTTAGTATACATTCTAAATGAGCCACTATGCTACTATTAATCTGATACTTTAATGTATACTATCTCAAATAAGGCTTGTAATGCTTGTCGGTTCCTGCTTCCCTCTAATCCACCTTGTCTACTCTCGGACCCGGCTAGATGTGTGAGAGGAACTAAATAATCAATAGACATGATTCACTCTAATTATTTTATTGTCAACAAAAATATCAAGCAAGCAAAATAATAATCTAATTGAGATAAATGATCAGATAGCAGAGTACGAAGGTGAGACTCTTTAGCCTGGGGATAATATTACGGACCCTCAATTGATTCCACGATAACCTATACAAGCTCAATATAAACTACGTCACGTACTAACAAGCTAAACTTCTATTTAAACAAGGATCACGATACCTGTACTTTTATGTTGAGGCCTTGAATTCAATCTTATCCGAATTTAATCCCCGCCGAGTGATACTCTCTTAGACTTCTCCAATTGATTAACTCCGATTTGCACTTAATAATTTCACGATCCTCTACTCACCAACTAACTCTCAAAACTCGGAATGCAGAATTTATATAATATACTTAATTTGCATAATCACGTTTCCTTGCTTCGGTGAAAGTTGGTTGGTAATATTATTGTCCCAGAAAAGTCCCCAAGGGTTTAGTTATAGACGCGTATAGATCCCTCACAGGTTTTATTACCACACTAGCTTTCATGGCCCGGCGTTGCACTGGCTTATACCGAGGGTATAACTTAATCCCCATGCTAATTTCCTCCTTTCTTTCTGACGCCAACACTTTTATGTGGGTTCGACGCGTACGATGTGAGTGCGTGTCATGGCTTTGTCGCTTAACATTTTCCCTTCTCTTCACAAATTCAGCACTTCCAATATTATTTTTAGAAATTACTTTGATTTCTTTCATCTCCGCTTAGCCCGGTGTTGCACGGCCTTTTACCGAGTGAATAACTTCATCCCCATGGAAATTTCGTATTTTCCTCAAGCCGATAGCACTTATGTGTGTGTGTGTATGCGCGCGATGTGAGTGATTTATTTAACTATGTCATAAAAACTCCCTTTTTCGAAATTTATTCTTGCGTTGGTGTGGTGTGGTAATTCGGAAAGATGGGTGAAAGCTCAGGTGTCGTCCTCGTCACTTGAGCATGGTTGAAAATTTCGAGGTCCGTCACCAAAAACCCACGAATAGGCAAACAGTGCGAATTTAAAAATCACCCACTCACTTTCCAATTCTTTCGTTGCAATTTTTTATTCCCCGGAAACGAAAATGTAGCCTTTTTAAAAATAGTTGTATGCTGAAGAAAGACAAAAAAGTATAAATTTTTCAAATTACAAAATTTAACTACTATTTTAAATCTTGAAGAAAAATTTTGAAATATTCGACACACGGGAAAAACGTTTCACGCAATTATCTTTGTAGAAGAAGAAATTATTAAATGATTGTTTTAAGTATTTTGAGTGTTTTATTAAAATTTGTTCAAAAAAGTTTTTAACTTTTTATTTTTTAAATCACTGATTCTAAAAGTTTTAAAAATCATTTTTATTTAAACCTAACGATATTGATTCATTTTAGAAAAATCATAAAATATGCAAAAAAATCATTGTTTTGTAAAAAAAAAAAAAATAATTAATTAATTCTTTAAAAAAAAGATAGTTTCCGGCATTTTATTTTTTAATCACTGATTCTAAATGATCAATGAACTTTTTAAAAATCATTTTCATTTAAATTCTTTGATATTTTTAAAATACAAAACACAATAACTTATTAATTATTTTACATTAAAATTGATTTAAAATGTTCATTTAGCAATGAATTTTGACATGTCGTTTGCTTAAGTAATGGCAGCACTGAAAATTTACGTGGGAAAAATAAGCAGAAATAAAAAAAAATCGAGTTCCCTGGATTCGAACGCAGAGCTACGTGATGTGAAGAGAGAAATTACTTTGAATGAATAAGAATCAGAAAAAAAACCTTTTTGAAGGCAAAAAAAATATGAAAAGTGCATTAAAATAACAGAGGATCATGTTAAAATAAGTATTTATCAGAAAAATTAATTTACGTGGTGAAAAATAAGCAGAAATGAAAAACTCGAGTTCCCTGGATTCGAACCCAGAGCTACACGATATCACTCCGTCATGCTGCAAATATGCTATGATCAGATCATGCTATCGACTGGATCACGGAGACCCGTAACCGAAAGTGAAATAGGCCCTAATGATGAAATGGAAGGTAAAAATTGAAAGTAATTTTTAATTGAAGAGGGGATATTCACATACGAATTGAAAAATTTCTATATTGATGATTACATTTAAATGTATTGCAAAAAATTTATTGATTTTTGACATATTAAGAACACGCAATTAATAATAAGAAATATATAATGTGAACATATATAAACTGTAATTTTTTTTTCTAAGGAAATTATGCTTATTTAACTGAATAATTCCAAAAAAAATTTCAAAATTTGCAATTTTGCGTTTTTTATTATGAAATTATATGTCAATAAATTAAAAGTAAAAAACTTTTTTAAAAACAAGCTTTTATTTAAAAGCGCTAAAAAGAATAAAATAAACTTTTCCTTTAAATTTTTTTTACTATCAACTTATAACGTCATTACACAATTTATATGATATAAAAGCTTGTCGCAATATTTAGTACTCGTATTTACTTAGTTTGAGTTATTAAAAATTAAAATCAGTCAGGTCAAGTTATTTATTTTACTTGTTTATCTACACAGGTAAATCTCGCGACAAGCTTTTATATCATATAAATTGTGTAATGACGTTATAAGTTGATAGTAAAAAAGGTTTTAAAGGAAAAGCTTATTTTATTCTTTTTAGCGCTTTTAAATAAAAGCTTGTTTTTAAAAAAGTTTTTTTACTTTTTAGTTATCGCTGGACAGGCTTCTCAGCCTGTTCAACTCATTCAACGTTGGTTCACCATCCCTAGTTTAGCTGAATCAGTTCTCGCAAAAAGGGTATTAGACGAAAAACACAATCTTTTTAAATCCGTAATTTTTAAGCAATATTTTCAATCTTCGTGCAGATCTTGGGTAACATTGTTCTACATACGAAAAAAAGGTTTCGTGAGATTATCTTCATAAATGACGAAGTTATTCAATGTTTAATTAAAATTTTGACTATTTTTTGAAAAATCTTAAAGATTTTATTTTATTTGAAGTATTTTGAAGGTAAGGGATATATTTCTCTAACATCTTCGAAGAAAAATCTAGTTATTTATTAAAAAAACTTCAAAATGCATTTAAAGATCTGTATTAATCAATAAAATGCTTAAAATTCAAAACGCATGTTGTAATCAAAAAAGCAAGTTTTATCAACTAATGATAATTTTTTGTTGGACATTGAATACCTTCTACGTAAGAATCTATTTTTTTAATTGCTCAGGTCATCTTTAGAAACTTGATTTGAAAAAATAATTAACCATCGCATTATTTTTATAGAGTCAGACCTCCATGTATAACGAACCTCTATTTTGGGAATTTCTCTATTTTAAGAACTTTTTCCTGGAACCAAGCACATATTACTCTTTTCTTCGTAAAATAACTCCAAATTTAACGAAATTTTTCTTGGAAGATTCGATTCTTTTTCTCTCCTTATTTTTAAAACATTTCAAGTCATCTTGCAAATTATTCTCTTTTGGCACATTTTATGGATATCAATAACCTTGAACTAGTTTTACAATGTGCCTAACTCATCTAAAGAAACAAAATTGCTGTAATTTTTCAAACAAAAAAAAAACTCAAATAAAATTAACAGATTCTATCAGTAATTAAATTTAAGGACACATGTGTCGTAGTGTGCGTTTAGATTACTGGTGATAAAATGAGGTTTATTTAAATTACTTGCAGGGTTAAAATTAGAAAAAATCCATTCATTTTAATATAAAATTATTTTTTTGATTGAAAATACATTGCATTTCTGGATAATATTTTCCTATTATTGTTTTCCTAGTGGATTCCTTTTTGATGGGTAAGATATATATAAAATGATCTTTCCGATTCTGTAATTATTTTTTGTCTGAGTTTCATAGATTAAAGTTAGATAAATTTTTTTAAAGAATTTCCACTATACTCCATCTCAGTATAACTTGGCAGCGTTGAGAAACGTATTTAATGTACAAATCTACTTGAAAAACAGCCTTTCTTTTTTTTGGTTTTGGATTTAAATCCAAGTAAATAGATAGAAATTTGTAAAAAAATTGCATATATCGTAGAAATTAGATCATTTTTACGTTGTAGAATGTAATTATTTTTAGACAAAGTTAATTAATACAGTCAATAGCACAACATTATGAAATTCCAGTTTGGCTGAAAACCGATTTTTGACGCCAACTTTTGTCATTGTTGTAATAATAACTAATTACAACAATGCAGATATATCGAAGTTGGCGCCCAAAACTAGTTTAACGTTTTTAATTAATATCTTTTTAATTAATTGCAATATCGGAATATAAATGGTCATAACATGCATTGTCATCCAAACTAAACGTGTATACAAAATTTCAGCTCGATGTGGTGAAGATATCAGCTTCAAAATTGAGTTGCAAGATTCCACCCGATTAAATTACATACATACATACAGTGTAGGTTAAATAAAAGCTTGTAAAAAACTTTATATGCATTAGGCCTTATTCTAAAATAAACTATAAGTTTTATGAAAGAAAACAAAAATTTTGATACTGATAAATATTTTAAATGAGTCTCAGAAATGTATTGATACATTTTCTCATCTTAATCTAACATCTATAATGATTTAATTTTGAAAATATATAAAGAAAAATTGACAAAAATTGAAGCAAAAATAACTTTTTCACTCGCATTTTTTTTACTCGCAAAAATTACTGATTTCCCCCGTTTAAGGCAGAACTTTTAGTGTAACCCTTGAGTTAGATGCGGTCGACGGTGAAACAGTTTAAAGGTCTTTGGCGCAAAACTATTTTTCGATGCCAAGGTTTGGCTAAATGTAAAATCGCGTATTTTTTTTTTAATTTTTTGATTTTTGGGCATAATTTTTAAGTTAATGCTTTCAAACTTCACAAATTAATTGCAAAAATAAAGTACTTTGAAATAAAAATGTACAAAAAATACTGTTGTTATTTCTCGCAAAAAGGTTTTTTTACGAACATCACAAAAAATATTAAAATCCGTAATTTTTAAGCAATTTTTTCAATCTTAGTACAGATTACGGATAATATTCTTTTACAGACGGAAATAAAGTTTCGTGCGATTATCTTTATAAATGACGAAGTTATTGAATGTTAGGTTAAAATTTTGAGTAGTTTTTAAAAATTCTTCAAAAAAAAGTTTTGGAAATTTTATTTTTTAAATGACTGGATCTAAAAGGAAAGGCTTGAAGTTATTTGTGTAGAATATCGTTGTAATAACACTAAAACAAATTCATACGCAACGATTTAGAAATAATTTTCATAAAACCCTTTTTTAAAAAATTCTTAAAAAATAGAAAATATCATTATTTTACAAAAAAAAAGTTATACTGTATCGTGGCGAAATAAATGATCTTTCCGATTCTGTAATTATTTTTTGGCTGATTTTAAAAGTAAAAGATGGATGGGAATTTTATGATGAGGGAAACGTCGGATCACCGCTCGGCCGAAACGGAACGGAAGTTCTGCCAAGTAAACAACTCACAGGAGTAAGACAATTAGGCGTTTTAAGATTTTTAACTAATATCTTTTTAACTAATAGCAATATCGGAATAAAAATGGGCAAAACGGCTTCCTTGGATCGTTCCCGATATTTTGGTACCTTCCACGGGTTTCTGCGTGGTGCGGTTCGTGAGAAGATAGACGCACATAGATAGATAGATACATGCATACATAGATACGTTTGTTTAACTTCGGATTTTAATAGAGTAGACTAGCTGCATGGCCGGCGTTGCACGGGCTCTTACGAATTAATTACTTTATATGCCCAGGGAAATTTCCCCTTTCCCTCTAGGTATTAGTGTTTCCTGGT